>PVJH01005178.1:0-115583 GCA_004026705.1 Nesogale talazaci
ATTTCTATCATTATTGATGCTGTCTAAGAGACCCTCTGGGACATACCTGAACATTTTATTCAAAAGTGACTGGACTATTAGTACAGACTGTTCTTTTGCTAAAAGATCAAGATTTTGGACTTGTTAATTAATGCTAAAACATAACTGGAATGTAATTGATTTCTGTGTAACCCTGCACTTACATAATGTAGCAATACTTGATTGGGATTTGCTTAGAAAACTTTTGTAAAGGTTTCAGGGAAACATTTCATTAGATGTTGAATACATTATATGATTGGGATTTGATTGGAAACAATTTCAAGAGTCTAGGCGAAACATTTTGTTAGCTGTCAATCAGCTAAAGAAGGCTCTTTTATGTACTTCCAAAGATTGAGGCTTTTTCTGGCACTGATATAAATAAGCTATTGGTGAATGGTAGGGAAGGGTTGGATCCTCGAGCTTGAGCATGAAGTATTTCATATAGCTTAAGTTCCGGTATAACTGTGTTGCTTCTAATCATATTTGTGATGCTTGCAGTCTCACATCACCTCTATAGGAAGCTAAGAGTTATGAAAAGAGACCATGTTGTCTTTTATATCTTAAAAGTAAATTAGAAGGGGAAAGGAAGGAAACTAACAGCAAGGGAAATAAACCTGGGACATATTCCCTGGCTGGTACAGAGGGAATCTGGAAGACAAGTTCCAAAGCAGGAAGACCACCACTCAAGTATGTTTTCCTGAGGTGATCTGTCTTTTTTTTTTTTTTTTTTTTTTAAATTTTAGGCATCACTGCCCTCTGGTGATGGGAGTAGGAGTCCCAGCCTTTGCTCCTGGGAGCCGGAATCGAACCTCCATCCCAGTGGGCCGCAGTCCCGCGCACAACCACTACGCCACCGGGGCTCAGCCCTGTGATCTGTCTTTTACAGTTTCCTCCCTCAAACTGTTTTGCCTTAAAGTAAGCAATAATTGACCTTAATAAGGTAAGCAAATAATTGACTATATCTCTCTATAGAAGCAGACATTCCTGGGGCTGAGCCTTGGTGGTGTAGTGGTTGTGTGCGGGACTGAGTCCCAATGGGTTGGAGGTTCAATTCAAGCAGCAGTTCCACAGGAGCAAAAGCTGGGCCTCCTACTCCCACCACCAGAGGGCAGTGATACCCCCCCCCAAAAAAAAACAAAAAAAAAACCCAAGAAGCAGACATTCCTATTGGCTCAATTTTTCTTTCCACTACAGAATCCACTGTTCTCATACCTTCCCTCAATAGTAATTGGACATGGGGGACTTTATCTCCCATACCTAGATTCAAAATGTTCTCCATAAGCCTGAATTTTTGGCTATATTAATTTGGCTATTAGATTTGCCTTGACAGCTTTCAATGTATAGAAAATAATCACTTGGTTCCTGTGTTTCTTTTAAATTTAATATATATAAAACTAAAGGGGAATCATGGGATGAATAGAAGACTTTCCTCCAAATCCAGATTATTAACCAAATATCAGAAACTATTTGCCAGCACTTGGGAGGTCAGATGTTTAGAGGGATCCTCTGTTCTGGATTCTGGTGAGCACAAAATGATATGATTATATATTTATATATGATGATGGGGAAATAGATCTATATACATATACTTAGAGGGTTAGTATTAAGGCAGTAGATATACATTGGGCTTCCACTCAAGCACTTCCTCAATGCAAGAGCACTTTGTTCTATTAAATTGGCATTCCATGATGCTCATCTTCCTGACATGATCACTGTCTGGAGCCATCGAGCCAGGACATACTTGACCTGGTTACAGTCACCTAGCCAAAACCTTGATAAAGATTAGCCCAAGTTTTGAGTAATCTCTTATTTCAACTTAAAGCCTGGAGGTGGCCCCGTTTAATTACCGCCCTTGTTGTCTGTTTTAGAACATAAAGAAGTTATAGATAGTCCTAATCTTTAGTATCTGCCAGAAGCAATAAGGTACTAACAGTGATGCAAGGACATTTATGTTTATCTAAGACCCTGCAGGGCATGCTGACACTGATTTAGCAGTAATAGATTAACAGACGTCTCCTTAACCTGTGTAATCCCCCTCCCACTACACCCTATATAACTTGAGCCTTTTCTTTGAATAAACGAGACTTGATCAGAATCCTGTCTTGTCTCCATTTCTCGCGTCTCCTGTTTCCCAAATTCCCACTCCTCCTTCCAGGACTTGTGAATTACGGACCTGCAAGCCAGGACAGATCACTGAAGACAAATGTGTGTATAAGCAAAAGTGGTGAAGAAAGCTGATGGTGTCTGACTCTCAAAAGATATAGCATCTGGGGTCTTAAAGACTTGAAGGTAAACAAATGATCATCTAGCTCAGAAGCAATAAAGTCCATAAGGAAGAAGCACACCAACCTGTATGATCACGAGGAGTTGAAGAGATCAGTTATCAGGCATCAAAGACTCCATTATTTCTATCTCTCATATTTTCTGTGACTTTACTAAAATCTTCATTTATTATTGCTGTACAATTACACCTACCAGACCCATGATGTTGTATTAGAGGCTGGATCCTCTGACAAATTACAGCCAATTGAAGTAGTCAGAAATAAAACAATGTATTGCATTTTGTAAATGTGCTGTAAAATACTTCTTTCCACTGTCAATAAGCATAAATGTTGTTTTGAGAACTAATTCATGGCATTATCAGTTTCCTCATATGCATGGTGTGATGGGTAGATTTGTTATGCCAACATGGCCACAGAAGATTGGTCAGTCTGTTGTGACGGCATGGCCAATGAACACACGGGATGAATTGCAGGCCAGAGATAGGAAGGGTTCTGCGAGTCCTGCCCACTCTCTTGCTTCCGGATCTTCAGACCAGAGAGCTGCCAGGTCCTGTGCCTCGACCTCCAAGCAACACTACCCGTGGGACACCTAATCATGGACTGTGGAGCTGTGAGTTGAAGTTCCTTGAAGCTTTACTTCACCACACTCCTGGGATATACATCTCTTGAGCTGGGCACTGTTGGACTCTGTCATTTGCCTGACTGTTGGCGACCTGCTCTGCTGTTTGCTGCCTGTGACCAGATAGCCTGAATTACTCTACAGAGGACAACTCAGCGGGCCTCAAGACTCGAAGGACCGCTAGTCTTCTAGCTGCCTCATGCAAGTGAGTTGCATCGAGCAATCTATACTGCTTTACAGTTAACTAACTGTTTCTTTCTTATCTTATATACCTTTCTCGATATATAAATATATAAAAGAATTACTAGTCTCCTGATTTTATTTCTCTAAGAGAACCCTGACACACATGGAAAAGCTGCATACTGAATAAGGAAATTAAAGATAAACTGATGCCTTGGAACTACAGTATTGATGAAGAATATTGAATATACTATGGATTAGAGAAGAATATTTTGGTCATGTTAGTAGGAGGGAGTTTGGTGGAGGTCAGTGAGAAAGAAGAAAACCCAGGAGACCGGTTGACATGGTGGCTGGAACTGTGGCATCAACTAACAGTGGTGAGGACGGCGCAGGAATCGGAGTTGAACGTTCTGGTGTACGTAGGACTGCAAAGGGTTGGAGCTAATTCAATGTCCCCGATATTCAAAAATCAAAAATCAACAGACTGTTGCCTCTTTCTCTGATGGAGTGGCTGATTGGTTTAATCCATTGACCTTTCAGTTAGCATTTGTCTACTCAACCACTGCTCCTCTAGAGCTTCTTTTGTGCAGGTGCTTAATCTGTGCTTTCACAGTAATTGAACCACCACTGTTGAAGTGGATGCCAAATTGTCTCCAAAGCCTCTATAACTAACTCAAACATACTGGTAACAATCCTCACATTTCTTCTTGCATATCTGGTTCAGAATTCCCAGTGATACCTTCTAGAAACAGAGATGTTCTGGATTATGATTGAAGACAAATGAACCCTTTTGAAAACTTGGAATCAGTTTCCATAATCACGAATGATCTGCTGCTTCACACTACTGTATAATTTCTGAAATATAGTCTATTTGTTGATGAAAGATTTTTATATACCACTGGATTAAATTAGTTAATATATTTTTGTACCTATGTTCATAAATGAAATGTTTAAAATTTGTATCATCTTCTCCAGCCCTTGTATTTATTTTAGGAATACATTTTGTTGTTATGTGATGTTGAGTTGATGCTGACTCAATATGGATCCAATGTGCACCAGAATGAAATACTGCCTGGTGCTACACTCTCCTCATAAACGTTTCAGGACTTGAGTACATTGTTGCAGCTTCTGTGTCAATATACCTCACCTAGGGTCTAGTCTCTTCCCCTAGCTCCATGACAAAAGTTGGATAGCATCTGCTTTATTTTTGTTGTTTTGAAAACAACTTTGTATGAAATAGAACTTCGCTGTTCCTTAACAGTTTGGTAGAACTACCTGTAAAGATATCTGAGCCTGGGATTCTTCAGAAGGGTGGTCTTTGATTTTCACTTAATCATAATTACTGGTCAATTGGAATCAAAGACTTCTTGTGCCTTTTCATAAAAATCTATCTATCTTGATTGTGCTCATGAACTAAGAAGTACAGTATAGAGTTATTTGTAATTGTAAGGAGACCTGAATAATGTAAATGGTTTGTGCTGTACCCCCAACCCCAAAGTTGGTAGTTCAAAGCCACCTAGCAGCATAATTGAAGAAAGGCCTAGCAATCTGCTTCTGTGACATTTACTTCCAGGAAAACCTTACAGCACAGTTCTGCATTGTTAATATTAGGTAGTATCATGCCTAAATTGGGACAAAGCCCAACTTGGTAGTGCTTTCCAAGGCAGCAGCCACTGGGTTCCCATTCCCAGTGATCACTGGGCCAGGAAGAGCTTTCATAGTGAGCATTTTTCCCACTAAGTGAGCATCATGCAACTTGCTCCAAGTTACACCCAGTGGAGTCACTAGGGAAAGCTTTCTCTGGTCATAATGAAATTTTTTTGTAAAAGCATTTTTACTGGAACCTTGTTTTTGTGAAGGTTGATTTAAGAGAATAGGGTGCAACTGTGAAATTTTGTTTCCCGCTCAGGAAAAATGTCACACAAACTATTGTGATATTGAACACAGCTTACAAGGACAGCACTATGGGAAAAACGCAAGTGGACAAGTGGTTTTCTTAAAAAAAAAAAAAAAAAGGTAAAATGTTGATTGATGACCAACCTCATTCTGGACCTCTGTCAACTTCCCGAATGGGCAAAAATGTTGACCTAATTCATGCACTTGTGTTCAAAGACCACTGAAAAGATGGGGAAGTTATCTAGACTGTCTTGGCACTTGGTTCATGAATTTTAATAGAAGATTCGGAAATGTGAAGGGTCCCTATGAAGATTTTGCCTCTGGTTCTGACTGACCAGGAAAAATAGCATCAAGTAGAAACATGCTGTGCTTTGAAGAACGGCTCTGAATTGACCCAGACTTTCCCCCTAAGCTAACATCAATCAAGCCAGTGGAAGATGCCATTGTCAACTTGCTCCCCCAAAAGTCATGTGAAAAAAAAGGTCAAGATGATGCTCTTTTTTTTTTTTTAATGTGAGGAGGATAGAGCATTTGAAGTTTGTTCCATTAGGTCAGAATGTTAATCAAAATTTCTGTTTACTCCCCCTTATTAATAATAATATAATTTTAGCTTTTTGATGCCTGACACCAGATCCCTTCACCACCTCATGATCACACAGGCTGGTGTGCTTCTTCCATGTGGGCTTTATTGCTTCTGAGCTGAATGGCTGCTTGTTTACTCAAGCCTTTAACAACTCAGACGCCATATCTTTTGATAGCCGGGCACCATCAGCTTTCTTCACCACATTATCTTATGCACACATTTGCCCTAAGCAATCATATCAGGAAAGTGAACACGCAATGTTATGTTTTTTGGTTCTTGAAGCCTGATATCTAATCCCTTTGACACCTCGTGATCCCACAAGCTGGTGTGCTTCTTCCATGTTGGCTTTGTTGCTTCTGAGTTAGATGGCTGCTTGTTTACTTTCAAGCATTTAAGACCCAAGATGCTCCATCTTTTGATAGCTGGGCACCATCAGCTTTCTTCACCACCTTTGCTTATGCACAAAGCCCATCAATAGGTGAAGTGACATCCTCTTGCAGAAGGCTTACAAGGTGGAGATGAGCCAGTTAAGATACAGGGTAGTAGCAATGAAATATGCAACCTTCCTCTAGTTCCCAAGTGCTGCCTCCCACCCACTATCATGATCCCAATTCTACCACATAAATCCAGCTAAACCAGGAGATGTACAGTGAAGTTGGAAACATGGGAAATTTAGGATAGATGATCCCTCAAGACTAGTAATAGGAGTGGTAGTGCCAGGAGGGTGGAGGGATGGAGGAATAGAAAGGGAGAACCAACTTCAGGGATCTACACATAGCCTCTTCTCTGGGACATGGACAACAGGGAAGTGAGTGTTGGGACACATTGGACAGTGTACAGTATGAAAATAATAACAATTTGTAAATTACTAAGGGTTCAAGGGGGAAGAGGGGAGGAAGGGAAATATAGGGAGCTGATACTCGGGGCCTGGATGGAGGGAGGATGTTTTGAGAGTGATGATGGCAATAATTGTGTAAATGTGGCCTGCATACAATTGATGTTTGTATGGATTGTGATGGGAGTTGTATGAGCCCCCAATAAAATGATTCACTTAAAAATTTTTTTTCTGGGGCTGAGCCCTGGTGGTGTAAGTGGTTGAGTGCGGGACTGCGGCCCATGGGCTTGGTGGTTCAAATCCAGTGGAGGCTCTCAGGAGCAGCACTGGGTGGCTCCCATAACCACCAGAGGGCAGTGAGGCCCACAAAAATAAAAACAAAAAATTTCTGTTTAGAGCTTTCTTAGCGATTGTTTAATAGTATGTGAACAAAGAAGCCCAATTTGTGGCAGACAAGGAACTGGTTTTGCCACCATGACAATGAAACTGCTCATGCAGCCATCTCATTGCATCAGATTTTGGCTAAAAGCAGCAAACTTCTCTTGCATTATTCACCTTACTTACTTGAGCTCCCTCCTTGAGACTTCTTTCTGTTTCTGTGAATGAAGAGGTACATGAAAGAACAGTGATTTGGTGACATAGAAGATGTGAAGAAATAAACAAGGGAGGTGCTATCAACCATCCAAACAGACAAGTTTGAAAATATTTCCAAGAATGAAATCACAGATTTTGCAAAAAAATTAAAGACACAGCTTTGTGGGGGGGGTCTGTTTTTTGGGGGCCCTCCCTCATATAGGGGTTGAAATAACTTTTTGGCATCACATTTTTTAGTATGTTGTTGTTTATCATAATGCTTAATATTTTTATAAAATTATATTGCAAGTATAGTTATTTTTCCTTGTGTATTTTAACAGCCTTATCCAGGTATGATTTACATAGCATAACTTACTTATGAGTTTGCAGAAATTTTCAACAATCATCATAGTCCAATATTAGAATATTCTTGTTACCTCCAAAGACCGAACATAGCAGAAGAATATGGTCATTTTTTGCTCCTACCTTTAATCCCATGCAGATATTCATCTACTTTCTACTTCTACTAATTTGCCTTTTCTGTACTTCCTGTATTTTTTATCAAGCTTTTTTTTTTTAAAGAGGCACATTTTAATGTGCAAATCTTCTGTGTCCCCCCTCCCCTTTATTTTAGTAATCTCAAAAGAGTTGTAAGGACATGTTCAGTGTCATTTCACCCACTCCAGGAGGAAAGCAAACTATAGGGGTTGGTTTGGTCTCCTTGGCAATCATCTAGGCTTTCCCTGGGCACTGGCTTTGCAGAGACTCCTGGATTTGGGGTCTGGGCTTTTGCAGTGCTTTTCACATTCCTTGAGAAGGTTGCCCAGAATCCAGGTTTTTCTCATGTGGAAAATCCAGTTTCTGTGAAGGTACACCTTGAACAATTTGGGCCTGTACCTCTACAGACTGAGTTTTCTAGCCTTTTTCTAGACTGTTTTCTAGAGCTTTTGTGACAAAGGAACACAAAATGGGGCTTACAAGAACAGACACTTGTTATCAGAGCTCTGGAGGTTAGATAACTGAAATCAGTGTGAGCAAGGTTTGATTCTTCTGAAGGACTATGAGGGGAAATTTTTTTTCCTGTCTGCTTTCCTATCTCCTGTGGTTGCGCACAATCCTTGAAGTTCCTAATCACTGCCTTCATCATTACATGGTGTTCTTGCCTCTATGTCACTCTGTCTCTTTTAGTGACTTATAAAGACACCAGTAATATCAAATTATGACCTACTCCTTCATGACCACACATTATTTAAAAATTTACATTTATAAGGACATTATTTCTAAATAAGATCACTTGGTACTAGTGGTTAGGGTTTCAAAGGATCATTTAGGACTCATATTCAATCATTAACAAGATTCAAGTTTCACACTTGTCCAGCATTTCAAATTTACATTGGCAGTTATTGTGTGCTCAAAACAAAACAAAACAAAGTTAAAAAAAGCAAAATATGAACTATGGGCCAGTATCCTGGCCACACAATTTCTCCATTGAGAACCACAAGTTACACAATTCAAGGCCACCACTCACTCTGCAGGAGAATGATAAAGTTATCTGTTCCTGTAAAGATTTATAGTTTTAGAAACTTTATTTATGATAAATATGAGCTGGAATTAGATCAATAGTAGTGAATTTGATTTTTTAAGTTTTTATGGTGCTAGGTTACTACCACATATCTCCTGAAATAAAAACTAAATAAATATTATTAGAAATTTTGAAGACTATGTATCTCTTGACTTTCTTCCCAAACAAGGGACCATTTCTGTCTTTCTGTCTCTGCTCCCCATATTGACTATAGATTTATTTCTCTAGTCTTTTACCACTTATTTGCAATCTCATTGAACACCTAATATTTTCCAGTCTCTTCATAAAATTATCTTTGGGGCGGGGCATCACTGACGTCTGGTGAGAATAGGAGGCCCAGCCTTGCTCCTAGAGAGCTGTTGCTGGATTTGAACTGCCAGCCCAGTGAGCTGCAGTCCCACGCACAACCACTACACCACTGGGGCTCAGTCTCAAAATTTTGTGCTCTTTTGAGTACTCACAGCAGGTTATTAAAGTCAGTACGATTATCACTTTCATTTTATTTTAGAAATTAGAAAATGAGGGTGGTTAGGAGACTTGCCCAGGTTCATTCTGTACCAGCTACTTAGTTATGCCTTAAGTCACTTTGTGATCGGATGTCAAAGCCAGTCAGAATAGAAATTCTGACCTAGTTCACTTCAAGGTTCACACACTCTTTTAACCCACCATGACTAAAATGTTAAATGGAAAGGAGTTTAGAGTTCATTGCATGAAGTATTCTCTAAACTTGGGTCATGCAAATACCACTTCCATATATTTTAACACATGTTTTATGTGAATTAATAGTTTTCTTTAAATTGACTAAGAGTCTTTGACACAAGTAAACTTATTTTAAAAGTACAACAAAGGAAACATTACTATTATTTGTCACAAACCAGAGATATACTATTGAACTCTGTCACATTAATGTTGGAAAACTGCCCTAAAACTCATGGCTTTATCCTCATGTATATTGAGTTCACCAGAAGCTTCAGTTTGACTGACTTAATGAGGGAGATTGAGGCTGTTATTTTGCACCTCATGTCTCATTCTTAACCCAATGGTAAAGGTATGGTACTATCTGAGGTTCAAAGATGACATACCACATTCCACTGGGCATAATAAGTCACATGACCTGAGCCAGAATCTATGAGGCAAAGAATGATATAAATCTTATGAAGATAGAGCCAGAAGTAGAAAGAATGGAGTGTAGATTTACTGAATAATGATCATATCCACCACATGTAGAAAGGGGATCATAAATACAATAATTGCATAACAATATTTAAATGTTATGTTAGCAGAAATTGGGTTTACAGGCAAATTTTCTTATGCTAAGTTAAATTTGAGTCTCAGATAAATAATAATGCAAATGAACCCTATTGATGGGATATATTTGTACTAAAATATTAGTTGCTCATCTGAAATTAAAATTTATTTAGGCATTCTGTGGTGTTTTTTTTTTGCTAACTCGGGCAATTTTATACAGAAAGACTGCAGTCTATGTCTACCTATTTTTAAAAGATAGACTAGCAAATATTAAAGATATTCTATCATCAAATTGTATCATTTTATTTGATGTAGATATAACCAAAGGATTGTGGGGAAAAGGGAATAACTTTTTCATGATATGATTAAATACTGTTTAAAGTCCTTCCAGTTTATGTTGTAAAATAAACATATCTTTTGCCCACATAGAAATAATTCTTACTGGACTGAGCCCCGGTGGAGTAGTGGTTGTGCACGGGACTGCAGCCCACTGGGATGGAGGTTCAATTGCAGCTCCACAGGAACAAAGACTGGACCTCCTACTCCCACCACCAGAGGGCAGTGATGCCAAAAAAATAACTCTTACTAGTATATTCTACCCTCTGTGCAACTTTTCAGTTTTCAGAAGATGAAATTAAAGGCCAGGAACTTGATGAGAAGCCCTCGCAACCTTGCACATCTCCTTCTAAGCTTTGGAGTTTACAAAAAACTTCGATTTCTGTCTCATAAAATAGGAAAAAATGAGAGCATCATTTCTCTTCAGAATATTTTCTTATCTATTTCAGAAGTTCAAGTTTATTCTA
Source organism: Nesogale talazaci (assembly GCA_004026705.1). Taxonomy (NCBI): domain Eukaryota; kingdom Metazoa; phylum Chordata; class Mammalia; order Afrosoricida; family Tenrecidae; genus Nesogale; species Nesogale talazaci. The sequence goes on from PVJH01005178.1 coordinate 10,620, forward strand.
ATTTTAGCTTTAAGTTATGGAAAGCAAGCTGTAGGGTGTTCATAATTTCTGGAAGCCATAATTTACTTTTATATGAATCTTGTTAATCCCATACTCTTATATAATAGAGGTAAGGGGAGAAAAGGACTTTTCAGATTTTCCAGGATATCTGAGATAAATGACTTGGTGCAGAGTAATTATTAATGAAAAGCCATGGGCATTTTATCTGGGTGTGTTTTCAATATCTCTACAGCTGCTAATCACCTGCTCTGTCTACCTTGGTTCTCATATGGGCCCATGCATTTGTATTGCTGATATTTTATGAGAAAAATGCCTACGTTGGGCCGATCAATAATTTACTTGAAGGCCAAGTCTTCCTCCAAACATACACAAGAGAAGTACAACTTTAGTGCAAACTGAAGAACATTAACAATGACTTACATCCTTTGAATTTTCAATTTAATCATGTATTTGAACTCTCCAGACAACTAAATGGAAAACACCTAGTTACACAGAGGTTGGATTTTTATTAGGGTAGCTCCAGTGGTCTACAACCCCGCCTCCCTTTTTCAGATTTGTCAAAGTCTGGACAGGTACTATTTCTTCATCTGCTGCTGGGTAGTCCGTCTTTCAGATATTGCCAACACTCAGGATTAAACACCGAAATTTTCTTTGTCCCTTGTTCCATTTATTTGGCAATAGAGTAAGCCAAACAAAGTGATATGACTAACATTATATGCATTTGGGATGGAGATATTAAGACAGTGCTGTATATGCATGGGGTCAGTGGGAGAATCTTACCTTCTACAAGGAAGACCTAGGTTGAATTCCCAGTAAAGATTCCTCAAGCATAATTACTGTCCAAGTAGAGGCTTATAATGTTGTGGTGCTATGTTGCTGAGCAGGTTTCAGTATCACTCCCAGACTAATTTAAAATAGGAAATAAGTTGTGACAATTAACTTCCAAAAACCAGCCAGTTAAGACTTTATGAATAGTAATGTTTCCATCTGAAAGTGTCATAGGATTGATGCAGAACTAAGTGATTTCATTCTATATTATATTGGTTCTCCTCAAGTTGGTGATGAATGGTTAATAACTGCAATTAGCAACAAGCATTTCTTATTGCTGAAACCCCAGCTCCAACTTAGCCTGTCAAAATATACCCTTTGTTCCTTGATTCTGCTTACATTGTCATCGCTTCTCCAACAATGTAGAGGAAAAAAATCAGCAAGTTTTTTATATAAAACACCAGGTAGTAAATATTTTCACACAATATGCAACATAAGGTCTCTGATAAAGCAACTCAGCTTTGCCCTGTAGCTCAGAGCAACTACCAGTACATGGATGTGTTAGTCCAGGTAGATGAAAGAAGCAAATTCGTAAGCATACATATGTGTATAAGAATGAGGTCTATACACAGGAGCAATTGAACATTAAGAAAACATCACAGCCCAGTCCATTCCAAGGCTGTAAGTCTGATATTATCCCATATGTCCGATACCAGTCTATAAAGTCCTTTTCAGACTCATGAAGCATATGCAATAACACCAGGACAATCTCAGGTCCGTGGATGCAGAATCTTGTGTATCCAGTAGTATTAGAAGCATCTTAGCACTGGAAGGGGTCTCTACATGGTTTTTCTGGCTTCAGAGGTCTGGTTCCATTAGGGAAGGTCCATGTGGCTTCTCCTCTAGGATGTCTCACAGGGAGTCAGCTTTGTGTCTTGTCAGTAGAGCATTCCCAAGGGTCTGGGTAGTGAGTCTCTCACTTCCAAGGGGGAAATATTACTGAACTTCTCAGAATTCTCAGGAGAAAGTCATGCCCACACAGAGGTCTCATTGTTTATCTCCAGATTGACAGGCTAGACTCCACATCTATATGCTTAATCCTCAAATTGACACCAGATTAGGTGACTGCCACATGGATGATTCAATAAAACTCTCTTGTTGGCCATTGAAATTTCACGTGAAATATTATATCTTAAATTTTCTTTTCTTTTTTTGGGGGGGTGGCATCACTGCCCTCAGGTGGTGGGAGTTGGAGGCCCAGCCTTTGCTCCGTGGAGCTGGGATCGAACCTCCATCCCAGTGGGCCACAGTCCCACACACAACCACTACTCCACCGGGGCTCAGTCCCTTAAATTTTATTTTCAATGAAAGCCAGGTGGCAAGGGGGATTTGTTTCTTGAGAGTGGCCACATTTCATCAGCATCTGGCCCACATTCTTGTTTATATGCTTGACTTTTTAGTTCTATTTAAAGCGCCCCTTGAAGAACTTCTACCTGGGTATATCTTGGATCTAGTATGTTACTTAACTTGTGTGGAAGAGACTAAGCTTTACTCATCTTAATTTGTTGTTTTGTTCAATGCTGTCCACACATGATCTCATGGATGGACCTTTCTGTGTTTAATGAGAAAATTCCAAACTTGGTTTACCTTTGTCCTCTGCCACACATGGCCAAGAGAAAACAGTCAGTGAAAGTCCAACAGCATTAAAAACTCCAATTATGTTGAATTGATCCTTATATTTGATATCCTATGTGAACCAGAGTGGATGTGCACTTTATAGAGGTTATCAGTGGCTGTGTCTTCAGAAGCAAATTTCCACGTTATCTTTAAGGCACCCCAGACAGAGTCTAATGGAATACTTTTCAGTAGTAGCGGCGTGCTCAGCTGTTTGTGCCAAGGAACATTAACAGTGGGTTTAAATCCTTTAAACTGCTCTTAATTTGTGTGCTTGAGAGAAAGTCCTCAGAGCCAGTGCTGTAAATTTAAATATTCTGCTTATCTATTTCCCTTCCATCTATCTTAGTTCAATAGTGCTACTCCAATGGCAAACATCCCCTGCTTATTGAAACCCTTTCTCTGATAAAACTCAAAACCAAACACACTGCTATCAAATCAATGCCAACTCATGGTTCCGCTATAGAACCAGGCAGACTGTCCTGTTTGAGTTTCTGAGACTGTAACTCTTTAAGAGAGGAGAAAGTCCCATCTTTCTCCTTCAGAGTGGCTGGTAGTATTGAACTGCTCACAGTATGCATCACAGACCAACATGTAGCCACTACACAGAATATTTGTCATCTTCTTCATGAAACCTTTCAAGGATTGATAATTGTATATGAATTGTTTCCTCTGCCTGGATTATGGTCCTCTCATTTGTAACATCTTCTCAGAGATGCATCCCTTGACCTTTCTGCCCCCATTCTGTTTCTTAGGATTTGTTATTTTCTATTCCCAACATTACCACAATGGGTAAGTCCTCAGGAATATCCTCATGTGCTTTGATCTCCACAGTCCAGCACAAAACCTGGCACACAGTAGGTTACAACGAATATCTGTGCAATGAATGAACAAGACTTGGCGACCTGAATCACAATGCTTCTATTTAAATCCCAGACTAACTGCCTAACTTTTCTTGGCCAATTAACTAATTAAGACTTGCAAGAAGCTAATTTGATAGTGTTGCTATAAGTAACATTAGTATGATATTAGCACTTAGTTACACATGTAAGAGCTTAGCACAGTGCCGAGAACACAATAAGAAAAATAAGAGTAGATCTCCATTGTAGGAGGAATTCTTTAGACAAGTAAAATTAGTGATGCTCTATGTGTGTTTATAGAGGAAGGTTTATCTATCTTTTTCTATCTACCTACTTACTTACCTACCTATCATCTAGATGAATGATTCATAGCAGAGAAAATTATGCTAATTATTTTTAAAGTTCTCTTTCTCCATACAGCAGCATGCTCTGCTATCAATAGACATCTATTTTAATTAGATTATGCTATAAACCAGAGTAAATAATCCAAATAATAAGGATAAGATGATGTCACAGGCTTTCAATCTTTTAGCATGTAATTGTCTTTAGATCAAAGTCCATATGGCTAGCTTTCTTTCAGTGGTGAGATTGAATTTGGAGTCACTATATGACCCAAGATGTTTCCAAACCGTGATGCAAGTGACTAGTGGGAAACAGTGCCTTTTTGTTTACATCTCTGCTTCAAGTTTCATTGCTGGAAGGTCTCCAGCCAAGGCTTGGAACTAATGAAAATAATACTCTTTTCCAAAACTAAAGAAAGGTTTAGGAGTTAATTGTTGTAATTACCCATTGGGTGGACTTGGGCCATGAATTCCTTAAAGGCTGGATTGCTAATTGCTGCTAAATGGCAATTACCATAGATTAAACAGCCTATGTTTTCAAGACGAACTGGAGTTTAGTAGACTTAAGAAAAGTCATTTCCTCTAAGTAAAAGGCAGTGAGGGCATCTGATTTTGATCAACAATCTCTGTCTATTTGCCTTTCTATCACCTCTAACCCCCAACAAATACATGCTTAAGCATAGGATTTGTTTGAAAATTTCTTTCTTTAAATTTACTTTCTAAGATAATTATAACATTTACTAGGTCATGACCTTCTTCCCCCAGTTTCATATATCTGGCCAAGAAGAGAAAGATCAATACCATTTGAAAATCATAGATATAAGCTACTGAAAGAAAAGATAGTATTTTAATATTAATGTTACTTATCAATACCTATAAGTAGTGTTTTGGTTGCTTTGTATTGACATGCCCTCTTGGTATTTCGATGGTTCATGATTTGGGGGGAAAAATTTCTGCATTGGGCAGCAGTTTGGTAGAAGATCAAACAATATTTTGAAACAGAAACTTGCTTTAAATCCAAGTAATTAACAGGAAGACTTTGCATTTTTGTTTATCTTTTCTTGTTTAGCCAGAAGCTGCATGTTTATCTGTAAGAAAGGAATTAAGTCATGTTACTTTTATAGCCCTCAATATCCAAAGCATAGTACCTAGTTAAAATGCCTATTGAATTAATAAAAAGAGGTTGACTCAGAATTGATTCTAATTCATATGTGTCAAAGTAGGCCAGAGACTGATTTTGTTGTTGTTCAGTAGTAGAGAATGAGGCCCTGTTTTGTGAAGCTATATCTGAGTGGACTAGAACTTCCAGCCTTTCACTTGTCAGTTGAGCATGTTGATTGTTTAATTGGTCCATGGACACATGAATGACAAATAAATAACCAAAAAAAAAAACCCTATACAACAATGCAAAGCAAACAATATAGAGGTGGCTGTCAAACCCTTTGGGTATACAAAAGGGAAATAGAACCAAGTCCACACCAGCTCAAAGCCATTTCCATAAGGCAGCAGTCAGACATTTCTCTCTTCTCCAAATCCCTTTACCCTCTTCTGACATCAACCTTCCTTCCCATGGCACACTACTTCCCTATTGGGTTTCATAATCCTTTGCAGTGACTGCACAGAACTTGCAGACAATAATGATAGATATGTGGGTTTATTAGATTAAAAGATTATTTCAAATTTAGGCCAAAAAGAATCCTTTTGTGCAAAGGAGTGCATATCATCAGTTGTCAGATAGCAGTTACTCCCCCCCACCCCTCTCTGGTTATTGGCTTCTTAGCAATGCAGGCCCTTGGTCTCTTCCCTGCTAGGTCAAGTTTTGCAAAATTCCTTTGAAAATTAGACAGAGGGCACATCACTCTGTTAGCCAGTCTCCTTTCCAAAGACACTCCACTTTATTCATTATGTGGCTAAGGAAGTCTGCTCTTCCGCCTAATAATCTCAGTGTTCCTGCTCTGCAATAGCTGTTTCAGTGCTGCCCCTCTTCTGCTTTTTCTGTTTCTCCATGCAGGAATCTCAGATACATTTCACTCTTATTTCTGCTTTCTTGCTGATCATGCAGTTTTCTGTTCTTGCTTCTGAAAGGGCTCGTTCTATATCTACTGGAATGGCAAAACTGACCAATCTCCTCTACTAGTGTTTCACACACCCTATTTGAAGGGTTACACTCAATCATAGATGGAAATTATAGTGTATGCATAGAAGAAAGATTCTCTGATGGTGTAGGGGTTATGTGTTGGGCTGCAACCACAAAGTCAGAAGTTTGAAACCGTTAACTACTCAGTGGGCTAAATATGTGGTTTTCCATTCCCATATTGAGGTATAGTCTTAAAACCAAAAAAGATAGTTCTACCCTGTCCTTAGAAGGTCTCTATGAGTCAGAAGTGACTCATAGCACTGACTGATGGTAGGCATAGAAAGTCATACAAGTAATTTCACTTCATCGAAGCCTTCACAGATATCCATTTCCATTCCCTATTGTCTGAAAACAATTCTTTATGTGGAAAAAATGATCATTTGGAACCTGATTAAATTTCTTGAGATGAAGAGGTGGTCCTGACTCAATCCAGTGAGCCTAAATCCAATCAAAAGAGAGAGGAAAAAGGATATGTCACACAGGCAGGAGAAGACAATGTGACCTTGAAGGCAGAGGTTGGAGTGATGTAACCACAAGCCAAGTAATGAAAGCTAGACTAGGCAAAGAATAGATTCTGCCCTGGAGTCTCTGAAGAGAAAATGATCCTGCTGGACACTTTGGTTTGGCTCAGGGAAATCACCTCTGAGCTTCTTGTTTCCAGAATACCGTATATTCTAAGCTACCAAGTTTATGGTACTCTGTTACAGCAGCAATAGGAAGCTAATCTAATTAAGAAATTTTTTTAAATATTAAGATGGCAGCCCAAATCCTAGTACTTTCTATACACTTGAATTTCTACTTATTATTCATGCTCCCTGAAGGCTTGTAAAAATGCAGAATCTCAGGTTTATCTTTGAAGTTAGAATTCATAATTTAACAAGGTCCCCTGTTGATTTAAACACACATTAAAATATGAGCATCAGTTTCTAGATGGCTTTGTAGCCTTTGGGTAAGAAGTTGATTCTCAATTAGCTGAAGGTTTGGGGTCATTTGTGGATGTTATGTTAATAAACTTGTGAAAGGATAGTGAATACATGAGAAAAGCAGCTGCTGCTACAGGTTAAACACCCCCCAACCAAATGCAAACCCTATATACTTTGCTAAGGAAGAATGTGTGCATGCTACTATCTCTGGAGATGGATTACATAAGACCACAAGATTTTTAAAAAATGATGCTCAGATGCCCCCAAATGATTCTGGTGTTTGCATGATCCGATCATACAGGTCTATTTATTCTAACAACTAATAGAACAAGATTTATAATGCACAGAGTCACCCAGAGTGATAAATTTTCCATCACAATACGAACAACACATTGACAAGGATTCTGCAGGAACACAAGCTTTACATGTGACTTGGTGACCATATGATCTGTGACATCTCTTCCATGTATTTCCATGATTTTATGAACAGTATCTAATGTTGTATTTAAGTTTTTAAAGACAGCTTCTAACAAAGCAAAATAATTGATTTACAGAATTCATAGTCCAAGGAGAACTCCTTATCTAGCTTGGATGAGTTACAAAAGCTGTACAAGGCTGTTCTCTGACCTACAGAAGGCTCCAGGAGAGGAAATTTACCTGTCAACTCCTGCATTAATAAGGAAGAGCAAAATGCTGTAGTCAACAACACAATTTATAAATGTGTATGGCAGCTAATTTTTAATTGGCACTTTCTCTTGCACCTGCCATAGAAGTTTCACACATTTGTCAACATATTGAAAGTGCTTACTTAGTATGTGCAATTTTGTTCCTTTCACACATGATCAACACTATTCAAATTAGGTTCCTCCTGAATATTCCACAACATTTGGAATGAAGTAAAGATCATTTTAAAGTTGGAAGGAGTCTTAGGTTTATAGGTCTAATGCTTGTATTCTTAAATAAATAAGTTTAAAGTGAACCTGAATTCAAAGACTTGACACCCATGGTTAGTGAGCTGTTGTTTCCAGTTTCAACTTGCAGTAGTCCAAGGAGCTTCTGAATGTATATGAGCAGAAACATAATGAGAGCGATAAGATTAAGTCATTCATTCACCTACTCATCCAGTTATATATACAATAATTATTTAGCACTTCTTCTGAAAGAAGTATGACAAGAATGCTCCTTAGAAATAAGGTTGGAAAGACCTCATCTTATGTACTTTGGGCATGCTATCAGGGGAGATGAGCCCCTAGAAAATGACTTCATGTTTAGTAGAGCAGAAGGGTAGTGAAAATAAGGAAAATGGATGGAGTTGACTCAATGGCTTCGACTATGGGCTCAAACTTATTAATGATTATTGAGAATGGTGCAGGATCAGTGGTGTCTTCGTTTGTTGCACATGAGGCTACTTTGAGTCAGAATTGACACTACAGCATCTAACAAGAGCAACAATACAGATATCTGGTCATACCATGGGTAAGCACTTAGCTGCTAACTGTAAGGTGCTTGGTTTGAACGCACTGTCTCCCCCATGGGAAAAACAAGTGGCAGGAGGTTTGCATAATGATTTCAACCTTAGAAGCCCTATGTATGACCCTGTCCTACAGGATCAATATAAGTGTGGTTTTTTGGTTTTTTTTTTTTGGCATCACTGTTCTCCGGTGGTGGGAGTAGGAGGCCCAGCCCCACTGCTGGAATTGAACCTCCGTCCCAGTGGGCCGCAGTCCTGCGCACAACCATTACGCCACCGGGGCTCAGCCCGTGTGGTTTTTTTTTATGGATAGTTATTGAAGATAACTATCTCTGCCATCAAGAACTCAGTGACAGGCATATATGAAAGTGTCTAGTTTTCAAGAGTTTACATTAATAAAATTGTGGAAGGAAAGTATAGGGGGAGATTATCTCTATATAGCATTAATCACTTGTCAAAAAACATTCTGACATCAATACTATTAACTGGGCTCTGGTACCAAATGGAGTCTCTTTGTTAGTGTTGAAAATGTTTAACATGCTTGGCTGCTAACTAAAAGTCTGTAGGTCAAGACTACCCAGAAATACCTTAAAAGACAGCCTTGGTGATCTCCTACTGTAAAACCAGCTACTGAATATCATTTGGCACACAGTTCTCCTGTGACACACTCAGGGTTGTGAAGCCTCTGAATTTCCTATAAGGCAGTGGTTCTCAAACTGTGGGTCATGATCCTTTTGGGTGTCAAACGCCCCTTTCACAAGAGGCACCAAATTCATAACAGTAGCAAAATTAGAGTTATGAAGTAGCAATGAAAATAATTTTATGGTTGGGGGTGGTGTCACCACAACCTAAGGAACTGTATTAAATGGTTACACCATTAGGAAGGTTGAGAACCACTGCTCTAAAGGGACCTGGTTGGATTAGTGTCCACATTTCTTCTTTCTCTGTTACCTGCAATCAGATGACCAGTTTTAGAAAGATATAGTTATCGTGAAATCACCACAAAGTATGAAACAAGTTTCATGTTTAGTCTAAGTAAGTCTGTATTTGGACATGCATATGCATTATAAAATGAACCTATTTCATGTAAATGCATGATACCATCAGAGAAATGTTCCAGCAGAGGACTCCAAGCTATACAGTGCTCTATCCTAATCCCCATTCCATTTCCCCCATTGCTCTGGAACGTATCCACACTGAGTTAGTAGAGTGGAATGATTAAGAGGGGACCGCTAGGGATGAGAGTTCTCTGGACCTGATTCTACTTCCTGATGATCCTAGGTAAAATACGTGATGCTTCATTTCCCTTAATTTTAAAGTGGAGTTGATGATAGGAGCAGTTTCATAATCACTATAAACATTAAATGCTGCACATGTGAATATTTAAATCATGGTAAAGTGACTAGGAGTTCCTCTTACTATTATTTGTTAACATCAGGATATACTAGTCACAGCAAGAAAAAACACATTAAAGATACAAACCATATACAAACCACCCACTTCTTGAATTTCTTTTGTGCTATGATTCGATTGACACTTATACACTTATGCTGCTGCTCCACCACCAAGTGTCTATAACTGCCTGAGACATTCTTTGTGGCAGACACTAGGATATGGCAGAAAAATTCTTTGAGAGCAACTCAAGAGTAGGGTTCTGAGTGGGAGTGGATAGCTTATTCAGTGCAGGTGTGGCTAGTGGTATAGTGGCTATGTCTTGGTTGTGATCCACCAGGTCAGTAGTTTGAAACTACCAGACACTCTGTGAGAGAATGGCAGGGCATAATTCTCTTCTAAAGAGTTATAGTCTTGAAAGTCCATAGAGGTCAGTTATACCCTGTCTTAAAAGGTCACTTTGACTGGACTCTCTGACAGCGAGTTTGGTTTTGTTTTTTGAGGGCTCCAGGCAAATCCTTGAGCCATCATCTTTTAGCTAGAGAGATGATTCAATGCCAACATCTTCTCTTCAGGTAAAAACTCTATGGTGCAAATGGATTCTAGTGAGATCAAGGTTACACAGTTAATTAATACCAGAACTCATTCACTTAAAAATAAACCTTGCTCCCATTTGCTTACTGAGAATGTTTCCACTTTAATATCTTGCTTCCTTTGCTTGCAGGCTGCACTGCTTGGATACCAATCTTCTCTTTGTCTTTCATTGTCACTTTTGCTTGGTGTCCTAGAGTTGATGCCTAAACATAATAGTCTTTTGTAAGAGACTAGAAGTGTTTACTTGGATTTGCAAGGTTGTGTTCTGTAATCTAGTATGTCTGGTGATGAAGCAAGTTAAGTGCTGGGCTGCTTAATGCAGCGATAGATTTTAAACCCATCAACTACTCAACAGGAAAAAAATGAGACTGTATACTCTCATACATATTTATGATCTAGGAAAAAGCAGGGAATAGTTATAATCTGTTCAATAGGGCAAATGTGATTTTGAATTGACTCAATTGTATTTTTAAAACTCTGTAACTTGTAAACTGATTGCCAATTAATTCACCTATGGAGACATTGAGTGAATTTGAACAGCCAAAATTCAGGTTAGATGGTGAAAACCTAACCAGAATCCTTCATAGACTTGCAACTCAGGGCAAAAAACATAGGACCATACTCACAAAAACAATTGCGAGGGCGGCACAGGAGCAGGCAGAGGTTCCTTCTGCTGCATCCAGGGTTGCTGTAAGTTGGAACACACTCAATGGCAACTCACAATAACCCTGTCAGTTCTTATCTCTAAAATGGAGAAAATGCTGCAACATCTGCCTCCCTATGATTTTGCAGAATGAGTGAGAGGACTCAGAGGGAGTAGTTCACAAAGTGACAGGTGCTGTATTAGTGGCGCAGGTTTGAATTACATCATCTCTGCTAATCTAACAGACTTTGTTGAAGGCAAAATCCATTCATATGGAATTCTTTTGGAATGGGCTCTTGAGGGACTGGAGCTTTGATTTGCATGGAACCAGTCTTTGTAAACTTTATGTATAAAAGAACTGTGAAGTCAAAGGATGGGGAAGAAAGACCTACAAAAATGTTCTAAAGGGCAATAATTGAAAAAAAGTAGACCGGTTTTCTTGAGTATATCTTACTAATATGTTAAAATGCTATAATAGTATGTCACTGAAATAGCTAGAGAAGTGTATTAAACTCTTCCATTTCCTCATGTCTGAAGAACCGTTTTTCTGTAACTGAGAGAGGTCTCAGGCCTTTACGCAGAACTGATGGTCCCACTCCTCATGGCCAGCACATGTGAAGGATAGTGAGGCAGGCTTTGTCTTCTCTAATCAGAAGATGCACAGTGGTAAGGAGCAGAGAGAATTAAATCCATACTTACTATGGAGAAAAGCTGCTAAAAGTCGGGTTTGCAAAGTTTATAATAGTGCATATTCCCATCTTCAATATTCTGGTTACATAGATTATGGCGTAATCTCTCTATGGAATGAATATGGGTCATTTCTGTATAGTGATGTGAAACAAAATGGCTGTATTTTAGTGTGTTGCTGAAAGAAAGGTGTCAGACAAGAACACATTCCAAGTGATTCAATCCCTGCCAAGGTCAGAAAGAGACAAAACCATTTTAGAGTGTTGGACATCATGGGAGTGGCTATTGATTGGGAGTAGGATTGAAAGGGGCTTGAATGAGTTCATGGGAAGATGGTGGCTTTCTGTTTCTGGATTTGTATGTCTTGACCTGCTCATTTTGTGACTGTATTACATATATTCTCATTTCGGTACTTGTCATATGCATATGATCATACTACAAAATGTTCAAAAATGTGTGTCTTCAGACTCCACCTCCTAAAGTAAAGTAACAGCTAGGAGCCAGGATTAAGTGAGCCACAAGGGTCCTTCTGAGGGAACTGACAGGTCGCTGTGGATTCGATTGCTGTGGTTATGGTGAGGGACACTTACTAGGGGATTATCCCGAGAGTTTGTGGACATGTTCACTTTGTGAATATCCTTAAGCTCTGTGCATAGCCTATGCTCACTTTTCTGTGCATACACTAAAACTCACTGACTCATAGCGACCCGGAAGGACAGAGTCAAACTGCGCAGAGGGTCTCCGAGGCACCAACTCTCTTACACAGCTGCCTTGTCTTCCCCCTGTGCAGCAGCTGGTAGGTTTGAAGAACCAGTGTTATGGTAAACCGCCCCAAACTTAATCCATGGCACCACCAGGAATCCTTTTTAGGTAGATTAAAAAAACACACAACAACCCCACTCACTGCCATAAAGTTGACGCCACCTCATGGTGACCTGTGGGGCAGAGTAGAACTACCCCCGTGACTTTCTGAAACTCAACCTATTTATTGGAGTAAAAAGTTCTGGGTTTTTTCCCCTCAGAGCTGCTGGCGGCTTCAAACTGCTGAGTTTATGCATCAGTTCAGTGCATACTGATTCCAGGTTCCTGGTTTTCAGAATATAAAATTTTAAAAATTGTATTAAAATTTTGGAGTGAATAATCGGGAAATTTCAAACTTTATTTTTTTCCTTTTTAAAATAGATTTATTGGCATCACATATCATACAATTCAACATTTAATAATATTAAGAATAGTTGCTCAATCATCATCCCAATCAATTTTGCAACATTTTCTTCTCATACTCAATATTGTTAGTTCCTCATCCCTTCTCCCAACAACCTTCCCTGCCATGTACCTAGGTAATTATTAATCCAGTTACTGCCTCTATACATTTACCAGTACTGGCTTTCATATACAAACACAAACAGGAACCAACCAAACTAATAAAAATGGTAAAATAAAACAGAGAGAAACTTCAATCAAAAGAGAAGCAGAAAACACTTAAAACTGAAACAACTTTAAAATGCAGTTCAATGTATAATGAAAATGTAGTCAAGGGGGCCTTGAAAGATAATGTATTCTATTTTTAATCATTTTATTGGGGGCTTATATAACTCTTATTATAATTTGTACATACATCCATTGTATGCAAACTACTTTGTACATTTCTTGCCATCATTCTTCTCAAAACATTTTCTTTCTACTTAAGTCCTTGGTATAAGCTCCTCCTTTTTCAACCCCTTCCCCACTCCCTCATAGACCCTTGATAATTTATAATTACTATTTTGTCATACTGTATACTGTTTGATGTATCCCTCGCTCACTTTCTGGTTGTCCATACCCCAGGGAGGCGATTATATATACATCCTTGTAATCGGTTCCCCATTTTTATTCCACCTTCCATTCACCCTCCCAATATTGCCCCTCTCACCATTGGTTCTAAAGGGATCACTGTCCTAGATTCCCCATATTTCTGGTTCCTATCTGTACCAGTGTACATCCTCTGGTTTAACCAGATTTGTAAGGTAGAATTCAGGCCATGACAGTGGGAGGGAGGAAACACTTAAGAACTAGAGGAAAGTTGCATTTTTCATCATTGCTACACTGTACCCTAACAGGCTTGTCTCCTTCCCACAACAATTCTGTAAGGGGATGTCGCTTCCCCTGCAGATGGACTTTGGGTCCCCAATCTGTACTCCCCCTCATTTAAAATGGTATAATTTTCAGTTCTTTGAGGCCTGATACCTAATCCCTTTGACATCTCCTGGTCCTTTAGTCTTGTGTACTTCTTCCATGTGGGTTTGGTTGCTTCTGAGCTACCTGTCCACTTGTTTACCTTCAAACCTTTAAGACCCTAGACACTATAACTTTTGATAACTAGGCACCATCAGCTTTCTTCACCACATTTTCTTATGCACACATTTGTCATCAAGGTAGGTAGACCGTGATATTTATGTTCTTTGATGACTGTTAACTGATTCCATTGACCCCCTCGTGGTCACACAGGCTGATGTGCTTCTTCCATGTGGACTTTGTTGCTTCTGAGCTAAATGGCCACGTGCTTACTTTCAAGTCTTTAATACCCCAGAGGCTATATCTTTGACAGCTGGACACCGTCAGATTTCTTCACCACTTTTAATTGTGCACACATTTGTCTTTGGTGATGATTTCAGAAAGGTGAGATCATCTATGAGGAGCCGACAGCTAACACAATAGTCAATGGAGAAAAGACTAAATCAATCCCACTGAAGAAGGGGAGCAGACAAGGGTGACCCTTATCATCACTACTATTCAATATTGTACTGAGGTCCTAGCAAATAACATAAGACAATGGAAAGACATCCAAGGTATCCAAATGGGAGATGAGGATGTCAAATTATCATTATTCGCTGATGACATTTTGTACATTGCAAATCCCAAGAGCTCCACAACTGGAGTACTAACAGCAATTGAGGAATATGGAAGAGTGGCAGGATACGAGATCAACAAACTGAAGTCGATTGGTCTCTTCTATACATCCGACAAGACCACGGAAGAGGAGATCAGGAAGACAGTACCATTCACAATAGCCAAGAATAAATTGAACTATCTAGGGATATATCAAACAAAAAAAAAAAACAAAAGATCTATACAAGGAAAACTACAAAACCCTACTTCAGGAAATGAAAAGTGACCTCCACAAATGGAGGAATATCCCATGCTCATGTACTGGGAGACTCAATATAGTAAAGATGTCTATCCTACCAAGGTCACTTTATAAATTTAATGCTATCCTGATCCAAATACCAACAACCTTCTTCAGAGAACTGGAAAAAACTGACCACCAAATTCATATGTAGAGGGAAGAAGCCCAGAATTAGCAGGGACCTCCTCAAGGAGAAGAACAGCGTCGGAGGACTTGCTTTACCAGACTTTCACACTTACTACAAAGCCACAGTGGTCAAAACATCGTGGTACTGGCATAACGACAGATATACAGATCAATGGAAAAGAATAGAAAACTCAGAAATAAAACCATTAGCATATAGACAACTGATTTTCAACAAGGGCCACAAAAGCATCAAGTGGGAGGGTGATTTCCTGTTTAACAAATGGTGCTGGAGACAATGGCAATCTACATATAGAAAAATGAAACAGGATCTCTACCTCACCCCATGCACAAGAACAAACTGAAGGTGGATCACAGACCTGGAAGTAAAACCACAGACCATCAGGACCATTAGTGAGAGAACTGGGGAAAACCTAAGAACCTTGACCCAGGAAATACAAAGGCTCACTGTAATAAGACAGGGTACATACACAGGGGAACCTGAAATTGACAAATGGTATTTACTAAGAATAAATCACCTGTGTGCATCAAAGGACTTTACCAAGAGGGTATCCAGGCAACCCACAGACTGGGAGAGGATTTTTAGCAATGGTATAACAGACAAAGGGCTTATTACAAAAATCTACAATACCCTTGTTTGCTGCAAGAAGATGAAAACAGATAACACTTTGAAGAAATGGGAAAAAGAACTGAAAAGAATTTTCACTAGGGAGGTGATCCATATGGCCAATGAACATATGAGAAAATGCTCCCGCTCACTAGCCATCAGAAAAATGCAGATCAAAGCAAGCATGAGATACCATCTAACACCTTTGAGGCTAGCCCAGATCAGAAAATCAGAGTGCAATAAATGGAGGGGGTGTGGCGAAATAGGAAGATTTCTTCATTGCTGGTGGTCGTGTAGATATGTATAGCTGCTCTGGAAAGCAGTCTGGGGATACTCAATGAAAATGGAAGTTGAGCTACCCTATGATCCCACTATTCCGCTACTGGATATATATCCAGAAGAGGCAAGAAATAAATCACAACCAGCAGTATGCACACCAAAGTTTATTGCAGCACAATTCACAATCGCAAAGAGTTGGAAGCAATCTAAATTCCCATCAGTAGATGAATGGATCAGCAAACTCTGGCATATATACATAATGGAATACTATGCCTCCCTCAAAAGCTTTGACGAGTGCATGAAACACATCTCTTCCTGGGAAGAACTGGAGGAAATTATGCAAAGCGAAGTCAGTCAATCACAAAAGGAGAGTACTGCATGAACTTCCTGAGGTAAGTACAGTGTGGTGAGTATAAAAGATAAGATTCCTATACCATAATAGTTGGTCCAAGATGTAGGGCAAGGGGAAGAGGGAGGACCACACCCAGGGAGGTACATGTTGGGTGCAACACAGTGGGAGAAAGATGACGGCATGGGGGGTAGGGATAGGGAGATAAAAGGGAGTTCAAAAGTTAAAGGATAACAGAGGGGATAGAGCACTAATCCACCCGGGGGGTAGTACTGGTCTTGTCTTCACAGAAACTGGAATGGGTGAACAGTTCCTACCACAAAGCACCCAACCATGAGGACAGTGTGGATGCAAGAAAAGAGAGAGCTACAGAGCCAAACGCAACCAGAGTCAGATTGACCCCATCTCTAGAAGTGGGTATGGCAGAGGTTAGGTTGGGGGAGGGGCCAGCACTCCACACCCACAGAGACAAAGACAAGAAGGGAAGAAGAGGAAGGGAGCGGGTCCAGTCCCCATGCAGACACATGATGCTCAGAGGACCACACCCCTCTGGGGACCTAATGGGTCACAGGAAGGACTGGGCAAAAAACAACAGGATGGGGCACACTGGCTCCTTACTGAAGCACACAGTGAGTGACACAGGATACTTCGGGGGTCACATGGATGGGGAAGCATTGTGGACTGACCCCCACCCTCACACACACACACCAAAAAAAAAAACCAAAACCAAAACCAAAAACGAACCAAATCAAAAAGGGAGCACTCCTGGTCAGAGAGGCAGGAGTAAAGAATGACAGGTCTGACGGTTCCTGGGGGGCACGGGAGAGGGGAGGAGAATGGGGCATGGACAGACTTATGGACGGGGGAGCAACAAGTGGTCCGGAATCGATGGAAAGTAGGGTATGGGAGGCCTGGTAGGAGTTAAGCAAGGGCAATGAATATGTGAGGAAATGCTGACATGCCAATGAAGGTGGAGCATGATGATGGGATAGGAGGGAAATGGAAGGAAATAGAGGAAAGAACTAGAGGGCAAAGGGCACTCACAGAAGTCTAAACATTGGCATATCCATACATAAATATAATTATCTATTATAAGAATGGAATAAACTTAAGAACATATCTATAGGTCAAATACTAGGATAGCAAGTGGACCTTGGGCCCTCACCCAGGTGCTCCCTCAATGCAAGAATACTTTGTTCTATGAATCTGGTATTCCACGAGGCTCACTGGCCCAATACGATCACTGAAGTAAAATGGGTGCATAAGTAAATGTGGTGAAGAAAACTAATGGTGCCCAGGTATCAAAGGATATATAAGTATGGAGTCTTAAAAGCCAGAAGATAAACAATAGACCATTTACCTGAGAAGAGACCACACCCACACTGAAGAAGCACAACAGCCAGCATGGCCACAAGGTGGTGAAAGGTCTAGACAACAGACTTCAAATGGGGAAAAAAACAAAACAAAACAAAACATATCACTGTATGCACCCATCCCCAAGGCGCCCACTGAGGACATGTGGAAGTATGAGCGAGAGGGGTGAAGAAAGCTGATGGTGATGAGCTATCAAAAGATACAGGATTTGGGGCCTTAAAGGCTTGAGTATAAAGAAGTAGCTCAGGAGCAACAAAATCCACCATAAAAGAAGCTCATTTGCCTGTGTGACCATGAGGCACTGAAACAATTAGGTATCTGGCATCAAAGAATAAAAATCAAAATCAATGAACCAATTGACTCCTGATACGATCACTGAAAACAAATGGATACAGAGGCAAACAGAGCAGAATGGTGCCCAGCTACCAAATGGTTGAGTGTCTGGAGTCTCAAAGACTTGAAGATAAACCAGTCGCCGTTCAGAGCAGAAACAGCAAAGCATGGAAGAAGCACACCAGCCTGTGTGATCAAGAGGGGCTGAAGGAAGCAGGTATTAAGCATCAAAGAACAAGAATCACATAATTATGAATTAGGGGGAGAGCAAAGTGGGGACCTAAGGCTCACTAGGGGTAACTGGACACCCCTTTACAGGGGAGTCATGGGGAAGAGGCAGAGCAGTGAGGGTGCAGCCGGGCAGTGATGATGCATACATGTTTCCTCTAGTTCCTGAAACCTCCCTCTCCCCAATTATCATGGTCCTACCTCTACCTTACAAATCCAGATGGACTGGAGAAGGTACACTGGTGGAGAGGGGAGCTGGAGACATGGGAAAACCAGGATGGGTGAGCCCCTTCATGCCAGTGGTGAGATTGAAGCTGCTGGATGGGTGGAGAGAAGGCGGGATGGAGAGACGGAATCAACTGTAAGGATATACACATAAGCTCCTCATTGAAGGATGGGCATCAAAGGAGTGGGTTGGGGGAGATTTCGGACAGTATAAGATGGGACAGAACAATAATAATTTACAGAGTATTGAGGGTTGGTGGGAAGGGAAGAGCAGGAGAAGAGGGGTAAGGATGGAAAAGCCGATATCAAGGGCTCAAGGGGAAAGGCGGATGTGTGGAGAATGATAACTGCAGCGGACATGTGAAGGTGCTTGGCACAGTATGTTTATTTATGTATTGTGAAAAACAATGTATGAGCCCCCAATAAAATGATTTTTAATTGAAAAAAACAAACAAAACCAACAAAAAATTACATTTATTTATTTTTAATTTTGTTTTTAAAATTAAAGTTTATTTCATAAAAAAAAAAGAGTTCTGTGGTTCCCATCACAACAGGTCATTGGATATCCAGGCTGCTGCTTCCATGGGCATTGACTGTGAAACGAACTAGAAAAAAATCCTTGACAACTGCAAAAAAAAGAAAGAAAGGTGAGCATCAAGGAATGCATTGAGGAAGTACTTGAGTGGAGGTCCAATATCCATCTGCTCCCTTAATGCTCACCCTATATGTATATGCATTTAGATCTATTTCCCCATAATCATATATAAATATATTTATCTATGTTCACACCTGTGTTTAGACCTCTGTAAATGCCCTTTGCCTCGCAGTTATTTTCTCTATTTCCTCTCTCTTTCCTCTTGTCCCACTATCATGCTTATCCTTCACTTGCATTTCAGTAATGTCTCTGTTACATTACTCTTGATCAACTCCTCTAAGGCCTCTTACACTCACCTTTTCACTGATTTTAGATCACTAGTTGTTCCCGTATCCCTGGGATGGAAAACACCACCTCCTTTCCCCCACCTCTCCATGTGTCCCATGTCCCCCTGGAACTATCAGTCTCATTGTTTGCTCCTCCAGACTGTTCCAGACTTATCTAGATAGACTCACAGAGATAACAATATGTACAAAAAAACAAGACATCATGAGATAAAGTGACAAAAGAAAACAAAGCGGTGACTACAATAAAAAATATATAAATAAGTCCAGAAAAAATATATAAATAAGTAAAAAAAAATAGAAATAATAATAACAAAGGGAAACCTGTAAAGAGTTTTAGCTCTGTTCGTTGACCTCCAGGTGTGTCTTCCAGGTTGAATCTGATGGGGTGCCACATCCTGGCCTCAAAATATATCCTTGGCACTCCTTCAGGACCTCCATGCTCTGTCCCTCCTACTGCTCTGCTGCATGCCCTTGCCTAGGTGTGGTGGGTCAGACCAGGTGCACTCACAACCCTGCTTTTCCAGTGTTGTCTCCATAGGGCCTTGGATCAGTGAAGGACAATGTGTTTTATAGTGGGGCTGGTCATGTTGTTCTCTCTGTACAATGGCTGTTCTGAGTGAGGAGATTGTTCTCAAAGCTCGGTGGACCTGTATGCACTCTACAGTCTCTCCCGTTTCATTCACTCTCATGTGCTGTTGTAAAACATGTCCAACTCTGTGAGCTGCAGTTTCAGTGCTCACCTCCAAAGCAAACTACCCTGAGGGAAGGGGCGGCTGTCCACATAGTTGGTATTGGGGCTGGGTCCTCAGACCCCTCCCCTGCTCCATGTTGTCATGCTGCATTCACATCCTGGAACACGGGGTTTAAGGTTCATTCCTCTTTCCCTGTGGAGATATAAACAATATGCTCCACTCCCCTTGGGTGGCTTAGTGCCCCATTCCCCCCACTACACATTGACACCTGCCACCCCCCTCCCCCCTCATTTTGCTACCATATATAGCCCTGAATTTGATCTGGCCCCTGCCATTGTACCTGGGGTGATGTTTCAAACTTTATATGGTGAGAAAGAACTCTAAACAATACACTGCCTACTAGACAATGTTTATTCTAAAACTTAGACATTGAATTAAATATTCTCAGCTCACTTTTGATATGATAAAATACCAGTAATAATCCAATATTTATTGATTAGCTGTCCAGTCATTTAGATCAATGAAAATTTTTTTGATGATCTTATTGTACTTTTCCATTGGCTTGATGTTACATATAGGTAATGTACTGGACTGTTAACTAAAGATAAGAAGTTCAAGTTTATCCATATGTACTTATCAATCAACTTGAAAAAAGCAGTTATTGAAAACTGTCAAAATAAAACCCATTGCTATTGAGTTGATTATTACTCACTGTGGCTCATCAGAGACTATAAGTATTTATAGGAAAAGACAGCCTTCTCTTTCTGGGAGGCTTGACCCATTGACTTTCACATTAATAACCCCATCCCTATCCCACAGGGTTGTGATAAATATGTACAAGAAAACCTGGTTGTGAATGTCCAATTTGCAAACAACTTGTACTAGCCTTTGAATGCAACAAAAATGTGTATAAGTTCGAAACAATTGAACCATCTTCTACTGCCCAGTCAATCTTTATCACAATTACCCTCACTTGCTGCATTTGCAGCTTTTCAATCATTGCAAAGGTGTCCAGCCTTTTTGTGCACCACAAAATGAAACCAAACTAAAAAACAAAAGGTGAAACAGAAAAGCTCACTGTTACCAAGTCAATTCTCACTATAAGTGAGTCTCCAAATGCTGTAAATCTTTACAGGAACAAACAGACTCACTTTTCTTGCCTGACCAGTGCTTATTAGTCAGTGCCACTGGGGCTCATTGAAATAAGGATCAATAGAATACATGCATTTGTCTGACTTACCTATATATTCGATCATAGACATACCAAGAAATGAATCTAATTTACAGCCAGGGCTGTATAATAGAACGGAACTGAAGGATAGCATCTCTGGAAAGATCCCCTTAGGGACGCAAGTTGTGAGACAGTTCAGTTTTCAACTCTTGAAAACCTGGGAAACATCTGAAACCATGTCACAATCAAGGGCAAGCTTAACTTCTTGGGATTAAGTATTCCCAGCCTTCACCCAATGACTGAGAGACAAGGAAGACAAGAAGTCATTTTTCCAGATAACTTATAAGATTTGGTAAATAGTGTCATTTTCCCACTTTAATACACATATGACCTAAATTGGCAGGAGATTTATCCATTGTTCTTGAACAGTTACCATTTTAATTATGCTACCTTCTTAATGAGGGAAATTGTGCTATTCAGAATAAAGAGCTAGGCTCTAGGGCACACGAGTAAAGAAGATTAATATTGCATGTATCTTATTCACTTTTCCATCTGCAAAACTGATTTTGTTCAATGTGTTGCAATTAAAATCAGATCCCACAGCATACACAAGAAAGACTTTGAGTCACCGGCCTTATTTCATTCATACTTACATTAAAACAATCACAAAAAGACAAAATGGCACACTGTAAAATAGAACTGGTTCTCTTAATTATTCAGCAGTACATAAGAAAAAGGGATTAATGAAAAGAACACAGAAAGAAAAAAGAAAATTCTTTGGGTTTAGGCCTGAAGCAAAGTGTGCCTGACAGATGAAGGAAGCATGTGATTTCAATAAAGAATACCATGCCTTACTGAAATACCCTCAGTAAGGAAAGACAACAGCAGATATAAGTGCTGCTTCAGCCATTTGATATAAAGTATTTCTTTTTAACTAAAAATATCACTCTAGATTTTATTAGAGAGTGTTTTTATTGTGGTGGCAAAAAATAAGAAAAAAATTTCCTTTTTCAAGTTTGCAAAACCATGAAATTAAGAAACAATGGTTCACACAGTTACTAAGCCTATTATCAGGAAACCCAGTGAGATATGAAACAAGGACAAACCCCATTTGCCTGGGTAAAGAGCCAAGAAGGAGGTAATTTCTTGTTGAGGCACAGCTGCGGATAGACTTAGATCAAATCCAAAGATCAAATGCTTATTTCATTCTAATAAAAATTATTACATGATGAGTTAATTTACCCCAGGCTCCTGTACACTCAGAAAATTACTATATACAAATACACCATCTGCATGCAATTGTCCCTTAACACATTGCAACGATGGCATTGATTTTCATTATGAAAGCCTTACTCCTCCACAGATTTAACATTTCAAACACCCACAAAGTAAGTTCTATTCTAGCTGATGGGTTACTGTGAGTCAACATTGTGCTGATGACTGTGAGGTTTTTGTGTTTGTTTGTTTGTTTAGTTATTGTTAGTTACAGACAGATGCTTGAACCTTCAAGATGTCAAAGTTCACATTTTATTCAGTCACCAGAAGGAGATTTCATATTTAAATACGTTTTAGAAAATTTCAGAATGAGACCTATATTTGGGAAAACTGAGGATCTTAAATAAGAAGTTTGCTACTAACTTTTAGGAAACAGCATTTATAATTTTCCTTTTCTTTATTTACATTCTCCTGACCACAGGGGGAAATTTTTTTTAAGGTTATTGCAAATTCTGTAGTAAAAAGTAGAATACTAAACTGATAAAGAACTATTGTATAACCTTGAGAACATTTATTTACTCCACCATGAAAAATATTCATAAGTTATGTGCTAGGCAGGCAGGTGTCTGATGCACTGAGATCCAGAAAGTAAGAGCTGAAAACCATCTCTGTGTTCTTTTAATACATAATAGTCTGGAAATAGTTGCACAATTGTGGGTTTTTTCCTAAAGACAAGAGAATGTGGATTTAGAGTTGAATGTGCATAATGCACCAAAATGGTGCCATCTACTTCAGTTACCACCAATGTGCAAATGGTTGGATATTTATATTTATACAACCTCTGTCTGTGACTCTCCTAACATCCAGACTCTAAGCTGCACTCTCTTTGGGCATCTCAAAGATGCCATGAACTCAACTGTTTAGGAGTGAATTCAAAGTTTCCCACTATCTGCCATTACTCTTCTCACCGAGGGACTTTTGCATGACTTCATTTTGCCTGTCCTTCTACACCTAGCTCTACTTATCATTGGGAAGTGAGCGATATAATTCAATGATAAAAGTTTACCTACCATGTAGTAGATCTGGGTTTGATTCCTGGACAGTGCACCTAAACACGACAGCTACCTATTGATCAACTTTTCAGTGGAGTTTCCAGATGATAAGGAACTATGAAAAATGGCCTTGAAAGCTGCTTCCAAAAAAACCTACCACAAAAAAACCAACAAATCACAATGAAATCTGTTGTGCATGGAGTTTTTGTGAGCCAGGCCATCAAAACAAAATGAATAAGAACACAATAACAGTCCCCCCACCCCAAAACCCAATATCGCAGCTGAAATGACATTTCCTCAGAGAAGCCTTCCTTGATTTCATGATTAGATTCAACTCCTCTATTATAATTTGAAACTTTTGATTAAAACAGTTAACACAGCTATAATGTTACATTTATTTGTGCTATTACTTGCTTTGTGGTTGAATTTCCTATGAAATTGGCATGGCATTTTGCACATGTGTTCACAATAAATATTCGTTGAGTGAATGGGAGAATGAATTGTGCTGTCTTTTGATCTGTGGCAGATATAAAACTGAAGCTGATTTTGCATTCATTCTCTGAGGCAGCCATGGATCTTTAGATCTATGGCAGTGCCTAATGGGTGCTGCAATTGATTGATGGTTCCAGTTGCTGGACTTAGAAATCCATTACCCTTTTTTTATCCAGGACATGCCTCCCCATGCTGCTCTGAGCCCATGGTTAAGTTAGACCAAGGCAGTACTATTCCTAGGAAATGCAAAACCCACAGAAAGCCAACAGTGGGTGGAGGACTCCCCTTGTCTCTTGTCAATTTTCCTTAGAACTTCACAAGTTATGACTCTGCTACTTAGCCTTCTTCATCCCTTCTCTCCTGTACAGAGGTCAGACCTTCATTGTGACCTTTTAGTCCTCCCAGTCTCTCCCCCTAGTAAACTTGTTCCCATCTAACCCCATCATGCTATGTGTCTTTCACGGGACCCAAGCTAACGATCTGACAAAAATCATTGATTTGGTGGGAAAACAAATGTACTGATACCTTATGGAAGATGCAATGTGAAGGTAGTATGCCTTTCCTCTAGTTCATATTTGAGAATTTGGGTTCATTATTATCTACCCAGCACTATACTTACTATTGAGTTACAGCACCTTTTTTGCACTTCAAGCTACATACACATAATGCTTTGCAATTAGGAGATATTTATAATAAAGCACTTAGTATACTGGCTCGTACACACCAACAATACAGCAGTCACCATAGAGTTGGTTCCAAGTCTTGGTGAGCCTATGTGTACCATGGTAGAACTCTGCTCGTCAGGTTTTGGAAGCATATTGCCAAGACTTTCTTTTTCTTTTTTTTGAGGTGCCTCTGGGTGTGATTGAACTGCCAGCCTTTCAGTTAACAGTTGAACACTTAACCATTTGTTCAGCACCCAAGGACTTCCAGGACTTTGTAAAATCTCAGTAAATGTGAGCTATCACTACCAGCGCCCCTATCTCCCAGTCAACAGACTGGATTGAACAAAGATTCTATTGTACTTTTGCCAATATGAACTGACCAAACTGTATGGTTATATTAAATAGCACAGGAGGCTACCATATTTGTGAACCATAAAATGCACTCCCCCTTCAAAGTGGGGGAAAAGGAGGGTACATCTTATGGTTCAAAGGTGTAGTACCCCAGAATATTTGTTTATGATCCCATGCGCCTGCTTACTGCTGCTGTTTGCATGTTGTGGATTGCTGTGTGTTTGGGAGAAGTCCCGCCTTCTGGAGTCTCAATGTCAGTTAGATCACATGATTGGCGTAGTGCACGCCCCCTCCTCATTTGTTAATGACAGTGATGATGGTTCCTAACACCACTGTTGAGTTTACACTGTTAAATATTGCCATATTTTGCTTTGCTTTAATAAATGTTTTAATGTACTGGTACTATTTGGTTCAGCATATTTTCTTATTTTCCTGCTCTAAAAACTGGGTGCCGCCGTATGGTCAGGTGCGTCTTATGGCCCCCAAAATATGGTAAGTCTTTTTTGGATTCACTTAGTGTAGACAGCTTTCCTGTGGTTTACCCTCTAACTTCTGAAAAATCACATGTTGTTTTGAAATATTTGGCCACCGTGGATTATTTCCAAATATGTCTGTCTGGTTGTGCAGGGAACATGGTTCAATGACTTTTATTTCTAAAACTTGCTTCTAATTGTATAATCTATTTTAGTAATGTCAGAAGAGATATCAGAGATTACACAAAAATTTCAAAATGACCATTATTTCAAGTACGATAATATCAGTGAAAATATTTGTTTTATTAATGTCCTCTTGATCTTCTGCCTTCCTATAAGGTTTGTTTTATTTTTTATAGTAGTTATTGTTTTCATTTTGCATTTTTGAGTTTTCTTCTTTGGAGGCTCTCATAATATCTTGTATTATTTGTAACTACTTGACTTTTGCTTTTGCCAGGACCAGAGTATGGCTTCTTTTTCTGAGTTTTATACTAAAAGTTTGGTTCATTTGATTTTTTTGTTGATATTTTAACATCTTAAAGATAAACAAGAAAATTTTGGATCACCTGAAATTTTATCAGCAAATTACAGGAAGAGATGGCAAGTCTTTTTGCAAGAAAGAAACACATTTTATTTTGTTGCTTTTTTATCATCAATTGATAGTAAGAAATATTTTTAATCTTAATATAATTTGCTTAATATTTTAGTTATGTAGTACTATGATACAGAAATACCATAAGTGAATGGCTCGAAAAAATAGAAACTTACTCTTTCATAGTTTAGCATCTCAAATTATTAACTCTATAGTAATTCACATAAAAGTAAAATTCAAACTTGGAAGTAAAAGAGCCAATTAACATGCATGGGTTTTTAAACATTGGGTTTGTTGCTCAGGTAGAGCAAGTACCTTCTAATTTTTTTCTTTAAATCCTATTCATGTTGGTATCATGCAGATGTAAAATATTCTGTTTTTCTAATTCTACAAAATATTGTTTGTTTTCATAATATTCATCCATATATTAGGATCAAGACACATGATTCAATAACTTTTCATTATAGGCATTTTATTTAGAATAAAGAATTAATTAACACTCTCTTGGAAAATGAAATGAATTCCCAGAATTACTTATATAATGAGAAAATGGAAATAAGACTATCTGGACAACAGTAATAACATAAAACCTCTATGTGAAAATAGGACTATCATCAAAGGAAAATAGAGACAAGCATGTTGTTAACAAGAAATATTGAAAGTAAGTAAGTTTTAAATATAAAACTCAGGGGAAACTTCCACAAATGGAACCTACTGAAAGGAAAAGTAGAGGATTTTTAAATAAAAATAACTTATTAAGAAGGATCTAAAGACAAAAGACAGAAAAGGAACAAAGTAAAAAATATGAACCCCAGAAATATCTTTGAAAACAAACTAAAAAATGATGACTATATAAAGAATAACAATAATTAGATAACATTTAATATGTGCAAAAATTTTGTGAGGCAAACATCAAACTCTGAGAGTAGATGGTGCCTTACCATCACCACCAATTGCTCTGAAAAGGACCATATCAGACAGTTCTAGATAGAGGGAGAGAAAAATGTGGAACAAAACTCAAAATCATGAAAGAGATTAGGGTTACTGGTCAGAAAGAGACAAACAGAACTCTAGTAGTCACCTTTCAGGCCTGGAATGGAATTAATTTCTGTGTTAGAATGATCAATCATTTAAAACCGAAAGGGCAACATTAATCTTAGGATAAAGTTCAAAGGCTTTAGGAAAGGAGGTATAAAAACAGGAAACAGGGAGAAAGTGAAATACATGAAGTCCTAATGAGGGGATTACAGTAGAGAAGTTGAGACAAAATGTGGATGAATTATTTCATGTAAAATTGATGATGTTCTGAAAACCTTCATCTAATTCATAATAAAAATATTTTTAAAAGTATGAGTGATATCTGCTTCTTCTAATTTCTCAGGAGGTAGAATTAATATCATCTGCATTAGCCATCAATTTCTATGCTGTGAACATCAGATAAGCCTCTTCTTTCCAAATTTTTTTATCAATTCTAAAAGCAGTGGTCCTTTCCACAGCATTCTTTACTTCTCTGCTAGGCTTGATAATTTTTTGCAATGCTGCACTGAACTTAAAGATCACACTCACAATTATGAGGTTTATTTGTGTGGTAAGCCAGGTTGACTAGAGAAACAAATCCAGAGGCTCATATATATGTAAGAAAGAGTTTTATATCAAGAACTATTTATACATTGAGAAAACATCCCAGCCCAGTCTAACTGAAGTCCTTAAGTCCAATAATAGTCCCTAAGTCCCACTTCAGACTCACAAAGCCTCATGCAATGATGCCGAGTGCCAGAACATTATTAGCAAGTGGGTGCAAGGTCTTGTGGATCCCATGGCAGAGGAAGCATCGCAGGGCTTGTGTCAACAGGAAGATGAAGGCCAGAGAGAGAGGTGGAGGTTCCCAGGACCCTACTTATGAGGAGGTCATGCCCACAAGGAGGCACCGTCAGGTTGTGACCTTTAACAGGCTAGACTGCACTCCTCCACTTCCAGTTAACACAAAATTATGTAAGTACCATAGTTAGGTAAGTAACAAGTTACATTTTATTTTAAGGAATACCCCAAATACAGTTCTTCAATCAAAATCTTTTCTCAGCTGTGCCCACAAGCATGCACAACCCCCAGATTGGTTTTTGCTTTGCTACTTGGTGGGCCATTTGCAGAGTCCTAACAGACATTTGGTGAGAGTTACAAAGACTATAGCTAGATGGGCTATATTAAATAAGTCACTATAATACAATATGCTAATATTTTGTAAAAGAAGAAAGAATCACCAGAAATGCAAATAAAGAAAATTTAAAAATATTTAAAAAGCAAATAAAAGTTTTGTTAATATCTGGTTAAAATGAAAGACTTACTATTAAAATATATGTAGAATATTAATCCTGAGAGACCCATACATTTAATAGATCAAAAACAAAAAAATAGAACAAAATGATCAAATATGTGAAAATCTGGGGGTGGAGACAAGATGACATCCTAGTAATACAAGCTACTCAATCCCTCTAAAACAGAGATTAGGAAAATGAGTAAAGTACATACAACTGGTAATCATGGAACTCTGAGAATGAAACAAGATGAAGAACTAAATTAAATACCAATTGGAAAGAGAAGCAAACAACTGATGGAGGAGACAAGTGGAGGAGAACCCATGTGCCTTATTGGGAAACAGAAGGCAACACATGTAAAGAGAAGATGCCAAATTCACTGTTTTGCCAGGACATAGAATGGGCTGTGGCAGTCATGTGCTTATGTTAATTTTATAATTGAAATGTAGGGGTGGAGTCTGGCCTGTTAATCAGGAGAAAGCCATTGAGTAGCTGATGAGGCCTCTGTGTGGGCATGATTTTCACCTGAGACGCCTGGGAAATCTCGTGGTATTTCCCTCCTGAAGATGAGAAACTATCTTCCCCAGTTGTTGGGAGTTGGTTTCAGAGATGATTAATCACAGGCAAGCTGGCAGTGTCAGAGAAGTTGGAGGAGCCAACGGAGAGACCACTCGGCTTTGCCCTGATGAAGACAGACCTCTGAAGCTGGAGTGGCATGCTGTTGATGGACCTGAGCCCTGGAATCGAGGAGCCATGGGGAGCCCCTCTGCCAGCGCCAGAATTCTGCACCCACTGACCTGTGACTTCCTGAGTCAGAAGCAGACTTTATAGACTGACTTTGGGCACATGGGTTAATATTGGACTTATGACTTTGCACTGGACTGGATTGGGATGCCTTCTTACTGTCACATTTCTTTTGTATATAAACCCTTTCCTTATACCTATATGCGTGTCCTTGAATTTGTTCCTCTAGTCTACCCGGACTAACACATGGGCCAATCTTGAGGGAAAGGGTGAGCAGAATACGAGTTGCATCTTAGAGAGGCAATGCAACAAAGCAGGCGAGAATAGTAAAATTCTAAGTGGTGCTCAACTGAGGAGTGAATCCCTGAGGAGGGACTACAAGGAGAGAGCTCTAGTGAATTGAGTTGAGGGGCAACATGGAGGGGAAGTCTTGAGAGGCAGTAGTTGGACAGCAGTTGAGCAGATTGAGCAGTTGGACTCAATCTGGACAGCAATTGGATAGCATTCTTACTACCTGCTTTCCCTGCCAGCTCTTCTTGGTGTCCAAAGATGAAGCTCTCCTCTTACCTCCACCCCATCCCAATCCATGCCGGTGGCTACAGGCCAGTCCTTGCTTGTCCTAAACCTGATCCGGTAGGCTGCCTCCAACTACCAGTGGCCACCCACCAAAATAATTCCTTAGACCAAGCCTTTGGTATCCATGTGACTGGCAGGCCATGTTCTCAGAAAAGTTAATTCTGCACCCGTAGAGATGTATACATGTGTATGCTTATGCCAGATGCCTAGTCTACCTATTCTATCTATTCTACCATGCTGTTGTGGATCCTGCAATCAGCAATGTTGTAGCAATACTCTTCTGGGTTTGTTTTTGCATGAACTTTGGGCTTCCCTTTCTATTCTTTCTTCTTCCTACTTTTTCTTTCTGTTTGCAACTTTACTTTGTACCTTCTAGTTTTCCTTTTTTTATTTATTTCCCTTAAATGCAAAGAATGATGATCTTCCATCAATTAGAATTTATCTCAGGAATGCAAATTGTTTTAGATGATAAAACCCACGATATTAATAGGTCAAAGTAGAAAAAAAAATCCATCATCTCATTAAGTGTCAAAGAGCTAGTTAACATAATACAACTACTATTTCTGATTTAAATACTAATATGCACATGTATATAATAAATTACTAAAATAATCATTATATAATAAGTAGATGATTTATATAATCATTTATATATAATAAATGTGTAAAATAACATGGTGTGTATAATAAATGTATAAAAATTCAATGATTTTTAATTATAGAATTAAAATTAATAATTTTTATCTTGACAAAATTGTGCTAAAGATTATTTGTAAAATATGTGACAGTATCTTGAACATTTCTATAAAATAAGCCAGGTAAAAATGTTTTATCCTACAAAACAGTTCAGAATCATGGAGTGGGAATAATTAATATGGTTGTGTACTGTGAAAATAGTAGACTGAATAATGGTAGTCAATATTTAAGAAATAAATATATCTTGGGGTTTAGCATATGACTAAAATAGGTTAAAAAGGGTGTTGACATCACTGACTCTATAGCGAAATATACTGCAAACTCTTCAATTTTACTTGGATCTCAAAGATTTAACCATTCAAAGTTGAAACTATAAAGATATGAGAGAAACGTTAACAAAAATATCAATGTGAACTTTTAGATAGATGAGGTAAAAATTGTTTCTAGAATAATGTATTCAAGTACTATCCTAATCTTTCAAAAACGCATTCAATTAATTATACTTAGTAATAAAAGAAAAACAAGCCGAAACTTCATGAGTATTTAAGTAAAATTTAAAAATAACAATTAACTTTTAAGTGTGTCAAGTCATGTTAATATTTTAATTGTTAATATTGATATTGATACTGTGTGATCTTAGCCAAATTTTCAATATAAAATCAATAGACGACTCTACTAGATATTTTATTGGAATCACACGTACTTATGACTATTAGACCAGATTTATGAAGGTTAGTTTTTGAAGCAGAACCATTATTATTATAATATGCTAATCTTTAGGTTTTATGTTTCTTTAACCAAAGTTAAAAAAACACTTTGTTATTTAGAAAAAAATGTGCTAATCCAAACTCTTTTTTGTGATAGACTAATCAAAAAAGGTTTTACAGAAATATCCTTTCAGTTGACCAGGGATGACTATGACCCAGAAATTTTGGAGATCAAGAGTTGCAGCAGACTAAAGTCAAATGATTTTTCTTGGGAAGAAGAGAAAGCAGTTTGAAAATCTTCATTAAAACAGAAAATTTAAGTTAAAATTCTTCAAGTGGACTGGTCTGTAGCTAACATCTCTAAGATTTGATTCAAACAGAAGTTTGATTGGGTTATATATCTTCAAAATGTCTATAGCTGACATTATTCTTCAATTGAATTTTGCTTTTATTTAACTCTCTGGTATTATACCAGTGGAGTCAATTTAGATTCTGAATATCTCCTGTGTGTGGTTTCAAGACATCTTCCATCAGCCTATGTTTTTTCCTACTCTCCTAGAGCACCTTTTCATACTTTCTCCTCTGCCTTCAAATTTCAGCACTCCTTCAATCAACTTCACTTAGCGCTAAAGATTTTACACTTCATACTTCACTAAAAAAGAAGAAAGAAGGAAACAAATAATGTGGAGAACGTATAGATTCCAATGTCACATGACCCACATTCCAACAACTTCTTCCACATTCTCAGATGAACAAACCATGTTATCATTCAATACTAAACCTTCCCTTCTTCTTTATTCAGTATCACTACAGTAAGTCTTCTGCTTATAACATATTTTGTTTTGTTCTCTACTAGATAATATACTATATCATCATTCAAAAATGCTGTTATCTCCCCCATCTTTCAAGAAGAATAATAAAGAATCCTTTTACAATTTCATTTCCTCTGCCAAAATAGTTACCTGAAAAAATTCCTTCTTGATATGATAGTTAAGGCTGGGTGCCTACTTGGCTGGGTCATGATTCTCACTTATTGGCAGTTATATAATGATGTCATAATCCCCCATTATCTGATGTGATCAGCCAAATGGGTGTAAGGTGAGTTTCCTTCATTTTGGCCTGTCTCTGATTCACATGGTCCTTCTGTGAAAGCTCTATCACTTCCTCTGGATTCAATATCTGGCTCATCATCTTCTGACCTCCAGGTATTGGGATTCATTTGCTTCTGTAGCCTGTGAAAATACAACTTGCTATTGTATCTGTTTGTCTTGAATTGATTAGCCTCTGGCACTTATGAATCACCATCATGCACTCTTGTTGATCTTGGATATAACAGCATTCAGAGCTACCTGTCTAATACCTGACTTGGGGCTTAATAACCCAAACAACCATGTGAACAACTCCTTTGAAATATTTTTCTCAAAATACACATATTTTACTGGTTTTGTTTTTATAAGGAAAAAAGGTCTAAAATATTTTTTATTGAAAGTGGTTGTACGTGAAAAATTCTCATAAGGATGAATTTTTAAATTCATTCTAAAGTCTAGATAGTCATAAAGTCAGTGATGTCTGTTTCCAGTAGTAAAAGAGGACCCTGCTAAGATATAGCATCAGGTGGAAAGAGACATAAGCAAAATATCACTGTGAATAAATCAATACTAGTGAAAACAAGCTCTGTGTGATTGTCCATTGGGTAATATGTATAATGTTGTCATAATGAGAAGTATAAAAATTCTTGTTCATCTAGTTTTGCTCTAAAAATTGATAAAGGAAAGAGATGAACTCTGGGATGCAGAGTATTGCATAAAAGAAATTTGTCACTCGTGTTTTGAAAGAGAATCTTACATTTTTTGTAACAGCTAGTATTGTTGAAAATGGACTCAAAGTCTTATTGTTAATGTGGCTGGATTATATCATCTCTTTGGCATCCAAACTTTAATGGTGTCTACCATTAATGTGAAGGCACTGATTAGAAAAAAATGGGATTCTGAAACTTGAGATGGGGACGTATGGATAGATTTTAGCTCAACTGGTTAGAAAAGAATTTTCTAACAAAGCTATTCCGTTTGTTTTGGTTCGTTAACTGAATTTTGGGCTTAGCTGTGCCATGCACTAAATCAAATTGAAATGCTAGACTTGACTTTGTAGTCTGTGAAAAATGGTAACAAAGGTTTAGGGGTGTTTTATATTTCAGAGCAATTTTTTTATGTTAGAGCCATGGACCCAGACATGGAATGCCTAGAGGAACCCTGATTCACCAGAAAGAAACTATCATGTTAGAGTTCATCCTTTGAACTTAAGGTCCTCGTGCTGAGAACTTCCTAGTCCCACAGGGAGAATGATTCCAATACACAATGAGATTTCCAAGGAACATCAAGCCCACACCTGCAGAAAGGAGACAGACAGTTCCTCCAGAGCCAACAGAAACAGAAAGCCTCACCCTAGAGCTAGCACTCTGAATTCAGACTTCTAGCTTCCTAAATTATGAGAGAATAAATCCATGTTTGTTAAAATCATTCACTTGAGTTTTTTCTGTTATCATAGTTGTGCTTGGTAACAGTGCCCTTTCTTTATTTCCTTCAAATGCACTGTAATCATCATGTTTTTAACTTCATTTCTCTTAAACTACTTAACCTACACTTGACAAAATGCAGAGTAATGCTCAATTCTCATCTTAATTTATTAACAGACTGACATAGCAGACTTGCTTTACTTGATTATAGGCTACAAAATGATCTTGGTATTCATTTCACTTCTCTAATTGCTGCTTCTCAATCTTTCCTATTTCCTCAATTTCTAGTTAACCTATTAATATTGAAGTATCCACAACTCAATGCTTCTGTTATATCTCTGCTACCCTTTTAGTGGTATCATTTAGTATTTTAAATTTGAATACCATTTTCCATAGACTGGCCACTAAAATGTGTTTTTCCAGCTTAACTACACTTCTCATTTTTAGACTCATAGATATAGCTGCATACCTATTATCTTAAATATCCATAGGTTTAATGAACAAACTCACCATTTCTAAAACTGAATTTGCTACTTCCTTTCAAAATATAGTCCACCTATATCCTTAGCCATTTCAGGTGATTGTAACCCTGTCTGGATAGCTGTTCAGGAAAAAAATATTACATCATCTTTAATTTCTCTTTTCATCTCACACCCCACATTTAATTGATTGGGAAATCATACTGGCACAACCTTCAAACTATATACAGAATCTGAATGTGTCTATTAACTGCCCCTGCCACCCACGTTGTTCTGAGTTAATGAGTAATTGGTTCCAACTGTTGCCTTTAAGCTTATATCTTTATTTATCTACATATGATATCTATTCTAATATGTTTCTAATGGTAGCCAGATTGACTCTTTAAAATATGTCCCTAAGGAATCTTGAAATATAAATTTCTGACTAGGGGAACAGGGCTTAGTTCCTCATCAGAATTGATCAGAAAACATATAAAAGGGTCAGCAGACAATCCTGGAACTATCTATTGCTTTTTTGTTGTTGTTCTGTTCTGGCTTTTTGTATGTATTTTTATTTCACCTCATGTCTATGTATATACGATAGGCAGGATGAACAATTCTGAGGAGAAACCTGTAGGGACTGTAGGTTCTGGGGGGACCTGGAAAGGAGAGGGCAGGGAGGAGAAGTGGGGAGCCAACAAACTCAGGGATAAGGGAACAACATGAGATCTAAAATTGATAGTGATAAGGGTGTGCAATGCTTGGTGGTGTTTGATCAAGTGCAATGTATCTGAGGAGCATTACTGAGAGCCAAGTGGAGGGCGAACATGATAGTGGGAAAGATGGAAGGTGAAAGGAAATAGAGGAAATGAAGAGGAGGCAAAAGCTATTTATAGAGGCATGGCTATAGGCATATATATGTAAATATGTTGATTTACAATGAAAGAGATAGAAACTAATGTACATATATTAATATGATGAGTATTAAGGGAACAGATGAACTTTGGGCCTCTCTACTCAAGGCCTCTCTTAACACAAGAACACTTTGTCCTAATAACCTGGCACTCTTTCATACTCACTTTTCTGACATGATTGCTGAAGACAAAATGTATACATAAGTAAATGTGCTTAAGATAGCAGATGGTGGGTGTCTCACTATCCAATGATATAGTGTCTGGGTTTTGAAGGTTTGAGGTTAAACAAGCAGCCGTGTAGCAGGAAGGCAAATAAGCTCACATGGAAAAAACATGCCAGTCTGTGTGATCCTTAGGTGCCAACGGGATCAGGTATTGGTATCAAAAGGTCTTAAACAACCAATTATATCAATGTGATTGAGGAGGATTGAAGTGGAGACACAAAGTCCACCTGCAGACAATAGGATATTCCCTTACAGAGGGTTATAAGGAAGGTACTATTCAAGCAAGGTGCAGTATAGCACTGACAAAACACAAAACATTCCTCTAGCTCCTGAATGCATCCTCCCTCCACTACCATGACCCAGTTCTATCTTACAAATCTGGTTAAGCCAGAGAACACATTGATACAGATAAGAGCTCACAACACATGGAATTGAGGGCAGATAAACCCTTCAGGAACAGTAATAGGAGTAGTGATATCATGAGGATTGTCAGAGAGTGGAGAGGGTGAGAAAGGGGGAACGTACCACAAAATTAAATATATCATCACCCCCCAAAGGGGATGAATAACAAAAAATGTGTATGAAGGAAGACAATGGACAGTGTAAGGTACAATATAATAATAGCAATGTATAATTGATCCAAGATATTGGAGGGTGGGGGTGGGAGGGGAAAAAAGAGGAGTTTATACCAAAGGCTCAAGTGGAAAGAAAATGTTTTGGGAATGATGATGGCAACATATGTGCAAATATGCATAATACTCTTGATGTATGGAATATTAAAAGAATTTTAAGAGCCCCTAACAAAATGATTTTAAAAATATATGTCAAATTAATGTCTCTTCATTTTACTCATGCTTTGTATGACCTACCAGGATCTGTGTGATCTTCCTTGGTCTTCACGCCTCTTCAGTTATTTCCCAGGAGTCACCATCTCCCTACTTTGCTCAGTAAGTCACTGTGCTTAATGTGGTTGGCACCTGATTATGATCTGGTCTACTCTTTTAGATACAGTGCTCCTTCTCTTTAATCTTATGTGGTGCAAACACTTTATGTGTTTGACTGATAAATAGATATCAGAGGTTTGAGTCTATGTAGAGTTTCCTTGGAAGAGAGATCTGGTGATCCACTTCAGAAAAGTCCATCATTGATAACCTTATAGGACAGAGATCTACTGTGACACAATATGTGTCATCATGTGTAATAATCATCTAGACAGAATCTTGTTGTCAATTCCTCCTTAGAAGTCTGCTTGATAAAATCAGCATCATTCTTCAGATTTCTGCTCAAGTAACTTTTTTTTCAATGACTATTTTTATTTTCCTAATGAAGTGACCTTCCTTTACCAAGATACTTATCCTGAATTCAATTTTCCTTACTTGCTTACCACAGCACATGTCTTTTACTATGCATATAATTTATAGAAAGTATGTGCTTATTATTGCTTCCACACTCATTTGTATATAAGCTTCATGAGAGCAAGGACATATGCTCTCTGTGGTATCCCAAGTACCTAGGACAGTACTTATCTCTCTTATTAGGCTTAAATTATTTTTTCTGGGTAATGAATTTAACAAGTGGAAGAAACTAGATACATTTAGCTTCTAAAATATTAAATTTGTGGTAAAAAAGTAAAAAAATATGACAAAATGTTAAGGCAATTAAAGTGCTAATTTTATTTTAATATATAAAGCACTATTATAAATGAAAAAGAAAAGGAAGACCACTCAATGAACAAAGGTGGACACAAGAACAGGATGTCATAAAAATGCAAATGCTCAATGAATTTACAAAAATATGCGCTCTCATTGATAAAGAAATGAACAAATAATGAATTGTTTTCTTTTCCTCCAGCAGAAATTACAAGTAAAATATATTTCTTCAGATTAATAAGGATCTGAAATGAACAGTTGAAAATCAATGCATACCAATACTTAACCACCACCATCATCACTCCAGCGATGTTGAGTCCTCTCTGAGATCTGGAATCCCTACATGTGTCACAGTAGAATGGTGTTGCATAAAGTTTCAGTGGCTCGTTTTTCAGGAAGAGATTGATGTTCTTTCTTCTGAGGTGCTTCTGGGTGAACTTGAATGTCCAACCTGGAGTTAGCAGAGTCTACTAACTTAACCCACAGACTCCAATGATCAGAGATAATCTGAATAAAGAAAACCATTTTTAGTAATCCTATAAAGTAAAGCAAACCAACTGCAGTTAAAGAGGGAGAGAAGCAGCAAAAGTAGTGTCAGAGAGCAGCCACTGTGTTGTGGGGGCTGCTTAGTGCAGGCAGCTGAATAAATGATAGTGCAGTGACAGGTGCAAGAGAATTTTCAACTGGAAAGTGATTTGACAAATATTACATGAAACAAAGCCTAGAGAGGAAAAAATGAACAATACAAAAGAAAAGCTAAGAAACAAAATATATTTTCTCTCTCCTTCATTTTACTAGACTAGGTATTTGGACCTGCTTTTGTCTGAAAAATTATGAAAAATCATGGGTAAAATATTTTTAAGAAAATGTGTAAAAGATATGTAGGGCTGAGAAGGCACCAATGAATTACCAAGTCAGAATTTAAGTAAAGTGGAAATCTAGAAAGGAGAACATAGGAATAAATCTACTTTCGCTCTGAGACATTGTGTCAAAACTAAGTAGAGGGAAGATTTTTTGAGAGCCTCATTGTCTCCAGTCATCAATGCTCAGGACCATAAAGCACACACATTTAGTGTGTCCTGTGGGATACTCACTAACCCCACCGAGTGACTCAAGTGACCTCCAGGAGAGATGTCTTGAATATGAGATTGGGAGAAGAATGTTGTGTGGAAACAATTTCACAAGAAAGCCAGGGTTACAGTTAAACCTCATCTCACTTGCTGTCTGGTAGTAGTAAACACAAAGATCTTCTTTGTAAAAACACTAAATCTTAAATTAAAAAGTAAGCCCACAAGTAATTTTCTATAGACAATGAGCAATTCATAGCTTAAACTATGCTCACAAGGAAACGAGACAGTGTGAGAAAAAAATCTTCAAAGATTTGATAAAAATAGACAAGCAGAATCAGCTTCATAAACACTTCAGAAAAGTTTATGAGAGTCCTTTTAAAATATCAGACTAGCAAATACATGATTAATGGATTATTCCTGAGTTAACAGGTCTGAGGAGAAACGGGTATTCTCTCTCTCACTTCCATCCATGTAGTTGTTTCCTACTCCCAGTCACTCTATGGATAAAATGGACTGCCCCGGTGGGTTTCAGAGATTAGATCTCTTTACAGGAGCTGAAAAGTGCATGATGGATTCAAACTAATGAGCTTGTGGTTAACAGTCAAACCGGTAATCCACCAAAACACCAGAGTATTCTGACAGTATTCTGACACTTCTCTGGAAGACGATATGCCCCCTCAAAAATTAATATATGTTCCCTTGCTTTACAATATCCACTGCTGCATATCTACAAGTACATAAAAGGATATTTAGTGCAATTTTGGCTCCAGTTATTTGTTAATAAAAGTTATTGTATTGCAAGCATTTAAAGCCATTATTGTACACATATACTATGGAATTCATTATAGACTTAATAAAGGATGTGATAAATTTCTATATTTTTACAGAAATATCTTTGCAGCTAGAAAAAAATAAATTCTAGTTTTTTTAAAAAGGTGTAATATATATCAATGCATATCTATGAAAATACAAACATATGTGTATGTATGCTCACATTTCCATATATTTTTTCTGTATAGATACAAAAAAGTGCTAACATTCTTATTTCCTATGCAGTGAGAATAGTGGTAGTAGCGATAACTTTTATTTTCAAACTATTATGCCTATTTGCAGTTAAATCATGGCTTGCTGTTTATTATCTTTTCAATATATTCAAATAATAGTAATATTTAAGGAGAGAAGAAGTTCCTATTGTTTCTACTCAATATTTATAATGCATATTATTCATGCCAAGCATTTTGCTAGGTTCTGAGCATGCTGTAATGAGCTAAAATAATCATAGTGCTGGGAATAAATTATGTGATGGTTAATAATTGTCTCATAATGGCTAGGCAAATGGATGCCTTTAAATATATGGAAAGTTTGTTTCCTGAAGTATTCCCTTTAAGTAAATGCATTTTCTTATGGTAGAATTCTTTTCATTAGATGTTAACTGTTTATCACATTCTCTGTATCTAGCTATCTAATGTCCTAAACTTTGGAAAAGGGAACTCCAACTGTCTTCCATGTATCTCTTTCCTAAACATAGTATTTGAATCCATCCAGACTACTCAAGAGATGAAGAGAAATGATTACCATTACAATCAATTGGTTAATCATGTCATCGGTGTCACATTTTTAGCTGGACTCAAGCTAGACATACAAATAACTCATTACTTTGCTTTCTATAACTGTTTATGCCTCAAAAAATGAAGACATTATGCATATGCATTATACTTCTCTTTGAGGACCTAAATAAAGAGGATCCAAAGAAATCATGTTTTTCAAATTGCTAGTTCCAAACTACTATCTCTCATGTTTAGAGGTGAAAAGACTTCCCTGTAACATTCAGTTGGAAAATGATAGAGCCAGGGTGCTGACTTGCAGTTCAGGACATTTTCCTAGGGCCTTGGGATAGAGCAGTGGTTCTCAAGCTGCGGGTCGCAACCCCTTTGGGGGTCGAACAACGCTTTCACAGGGGTTGCCTGATTCATAACAGTAGCAAAATTACAGTTATGATATAACAATGAAAATAATTTT
This sequence comes from Nesogale talazaci, assembly GCA_004026705.1. Taxonomy (NCBI): domain Eukaryota; kingdom Metazoa; phylum Chordata; class Mammalia; order Afrosoricida; family Tenrecidae; genus Nesogale; species Nesogale talazaci. The sequence goes on from PVJH01005178.1 coordinate 50,341, forward strand.
ACGCTGGGGGTCACCACAACATGAGGAACTGTGGCATGGAGAGTGGTGGCAGGAGGTAGGTTGAGAATCACTGGCCTAGAGAATGGGATAGTGGGATAATTTACCAAAGAATCAATTCCCTTTATAATCTCTTTTGTTTGTTTGTTTTTTGGGGTCATCACGCTCTTTGATTGTGGGAGTAGGAGGCCCAGCCCCATTGCTGGAAATGAACCTCCGTCACAGTGGGCCGCAGTACTGCACACAACCACTATGCCACCGGGGCTCAGCCCCCCTTTATAATCTCTTTAGGGATGTTTTCCACACATCACATCCTTTCTGTGGATGTGCAATTATCTTCTAATTTTTAATCAATCTATGCAAAACAACTACTCTCTCCTTTTCTCTTTCTATTTTGTACATGATCCAGACATATTTTTACAGGTACATAACAAAAAACTCACTTGGGAAGAAAAGCAAATAATTTATTGTTTGTAGATACCTTCACAAATATGGGCAGATTTGTGTTATTGCTTGAAGTCCACTAGCTAGATGAAATAGTTTTGTGATCTGGTAAATCTGGAATGAATATTTTTATTAATGAGAATATATCCAGTAATAGAATAGGAGCAGGATATATCTGAAGCTAAAGTGCTCCTCTCTTTATTGTTTAAAGACTAAATAGTAAAGCTATTCATTGTGTGACCCAGAATTTCAACTTTATAGAACACTACTTGGTAGTAAGATCTAATATAATAATGATAAAAAGTAAGAGTTTTTAGAAGACAGCTTAAAGTTGCTATTTGTAGTAGTTACATAATTTAGTGTCAAGTGGACATGTATCCATTAAGTCTAGCCTGTCAATTAGGTCACAGCCTGATGATGCCTCCTTGTGGGTTTGACCTTCCCATAAAGAGAGTTCTGAGAACAACACTATCTCTCTCTGACTTCAACTTCCGGTTGAGGAGCCAATCAGAGACCTGCATGAGCTCTGGAGATGCGTCACCGCCATTGGATCCACAAAACTTTGCACACACTGGTTGGTGATCTTCCTGCATTCTGTAACATTGCATATAGCTGTGTGAGTCTGATGAGGGCTCAATGGAATGGTATTGGACTTATGGACACATATTAAACTTATTGACTTGATCTAGACTGGACTAGGATGTTTTCCTGATATATAACTACTTCTTGATATAAAGTTCTATATTACACATATATGAGTGTCTGGATTTGTTTCTCAACTGGCTTAACATCGTATTATTACATGATTTGGAGTTCTAATATGTGATATTTAGGTTTGGAATTCAAATACAATGAAACAGTTTAAGAGAGATTACTCATATCATGATGTCTAAGTGTTTTTTTAAGTGTTTTTGAGGTCAGTAAAGTAGTCAACACCACTGTCATCAAGTTGATTCTGAATTGTAGCGATACTCTAGTGCACAATAGAATTGCTACCTAGAATTTCTGAGGCTGTAAGATGTAAGACCAGGCAGCATCATATTTCTCCTGCAGCTGGTGGGTGGTGGGGGTTGTGGTTAGCTCCCAACCTTGTGATTAGCAGTCCAGTGCTTAATCTACTGCAACACTAGGGTGCCTTCATACAGTGGACGCTGTCATTATCATCCTGTTGTCCTGTTAGCAATTCTATGTACAATAGAAAGAAACAATGTACTCTCTTCATAATTGTTTCTTACAGAGTAGCCCATTGTTGCAGTCACTGTGTCTATCCATCTCATGGTGAGATATTGTTCTTAAATAATATGAACTGATTAAAACTTATGATAGAAATACAGGCTTTTGGCTTTTTTTTCCTTCTGTATGAGGGTGAACCATCTAAATACAATGGAGGTGGGAGAAAAAGTGGAAAACATATACAAACACAGTGAGTTGTTACTAAATGTAAGGTGTTTAGGGAGTATTTAAGTAACTTGGTAAATGTATACATACTGCAGTCTGTAGAGATGGAAGTGCAATATAACAAATGCCTCCACAATGAGTAAATTGCATGAAGTAAAAATATTTTTTAGCATTTATGGCTTTCCATCTTCTTCCCTCTCCTGTCTTTAAGAAAAATTAGCTCTAAGTCAGACATTTAGAGAACAGTTTCAGAGAGACAAGTACTAATTTTGAGATAAAAATTTTATTTGTTTTCTTAAAATCAGAAAGGAGGAAAATGAATGAGCCTATGTGAGTAACTCCACTCTCACCCTCACCTGCATTTGGCTACTCTTTCTTGTGTGTTTGCCTATCATATTCCATGACTGTCAGGAAGCAAATAAAAGCAATGAGCACTGGGGTTGAAAGATAGCAGGTGCACTATTTCATTAAGAAAAGCTAAGGACTGACTGCACCACAGAATTCCTGTGATTGTAAATAAAATCAACAAATGATTATGGCGAGTTAGGAAAATACTGAATTTTCAGCACACACATGCTAAAGTAGCTCAACTTTTCAGAGAGGAAACTTTCATGTATCTGAGAGGCCATTTTAATGCTAAATCACTTTCACAAATGACTTTTCCTCAGAGACAAGCACAGCGGTGCTCCTGGATAATGAATGACTCAAACTCTGCTTTCTGCCCTCTCCTTGGCCCAAGAAAGCAGCAGGAAGGAGAAAGAAATGAAGTTAAATTTTTTACGCTCCAGATGTTATATGTTAGCCGCAGGGTCTCCATTCTGTGAGAGAAAACAGGAGCATTAAATCAAAGAACTGAGTTAAGTCTAGAGTTTCCTTCTCCACGTGTCCTGCAATGGCTCATGATCCCAGTATTGTCCTCCAGGAAGACTGAGTTTGGGATGAATTTTTTTGCTCTCTGGCTGTCTCTACTAGGACAGAGAAGGGCAAAGATTGAATTAAATTAAAGCAGTGAACATTAGTTTGTGGTAAAATTTTAGACTATGCTGTGCCAAAAAATCACTTAAGTATGCTTGTTAAGTATGTATTCCTGGGCCATAACAAAGATGGTGGTTCCTATGGCTGTATAACAAATTAACTCAAAATATTATGGCTTAGGGAACGCATTTTCTTTTTCTTTTTGTTTTGTTGGTCAGGAATGGCTAAGATGAGGTGTTCTATAGTGAAGATTTTCACATAGTTACAGTCAGATACAGACCACATAAGCTTGGGAGAAAAGACTCAATTCAATCACAAGGCCAGTTGGTTACAAATAGTAATGTTTATTTCTTGGCTAGGTGCAGATGGGCTGACACAGAACAGTGTTGTCAGCCAGGGCTGAGGTTATACCATGCATCAGCTTGAGCTCAGACACTTGTGCCCTTATGTACTGCACAGAAATGAGGACTCAGTGCAGTCTCTCTAGGTTGGAAAATACAGGCTGGCTTCTTGATTAACCATTGTCATGAAAGCTTGAGATAGTCTTTTTCAGTCATCATCGTTTTTGGTTTGATGATTCCTTCATGGTGGTTACTGGTTTCTGACAAAGGCACATTCTTTCCTGTGTGTACAGAACTTTCTACAATGTCAGCCTTGGACAGGACTTTATAGGGTAGGTTTTGGGAAAAGCATGGAGGAACTTTGGATCTTAATGGACTCAATTAAGTCTTACAGGCCAAAGTTACACTAATCTGAAGCATAGTCTGGAATGGACATCCCAGATGACTAGTTGATATGAGTATTGGTTAAGGGTGCTGGGATCACTGCTAAATGCATTTAGTCAGGCTCTCTCCACAACAGCACTTTCAGAATAGTCACACTTCACACATAGTGACTAGCTTCCCCCAGAGAGTGTGTTTCACAACAGGAAGAAACAGCATGCCACTATCTGGTCTACATGCAGAAGTCATGTTTTATCACTCTACCAAGTAGCCACTACAAACCTTCCCAGATGCAAGGGGAGGGAAAATAGAGGCCTACCATTCAATTAGAGAAATATCAACATTTTAAAAGTCCTTCCTCTGGGTAAAAATTACTCACAATTCTCCTTCATGGAAAATTCTCTAATTCCACAACGCCATCTCCTATTATGACATGCTTCTGCTTTTATAAGAAGTGATCAGTATTCACAATTGTTATTTTCACTCTACTTTCTGATTTTATTCATTTCAAGCTTACTCTACCTTTTCAGAAAAAGTTGATGCAGTTAAAAAAAATCCCTGTACTATTGTATGAATGTATAAGTCATTTCATTAAACTAAGGGAATGCCCCCACACTTTTTTTTAATTGAGTTTTTCTCTCTATCTTGGACTGCTTGCGTCCTGGGATAACCCAAATCAGATTCTTCAGAGTTCTCATGTTTGAAGGAGCTATGTTGGGTTTTTCTCTTGGGATTATTAGGATGTTTTGTTTGAAATCACCCTTGAGGTACCATCTCATGTATTCTTGTCTTCTTAAGAAGTTTGGTAATCACATTGTCTTCATATTTACCGAGACTTCTTTTTCTTCATAATTCCCTGACATTGGTATTTGTTCTATGGTCGTTTCTCACAAAACCTCAAGATACCTTTAAGGTGTTTTACAAATGACACTCAACATTTATTAAATATTTTAAATGGGACTATCTTATTGCAAGACCTTATTGTATGGACATAGGTCTGTAAGTGACAAAATTAAAATTTTTGTGAAATCTCTAGAACTCAAATTAAAGTGGTTCAATTAAAAACCACAAAAATGAAGAACTGAGCATTATAAGTTTAACAGTGGATTAGATACAGGAGAGCAAAATTTAGTCAACTTGACTTTAAGGCAGAAAAAATCTCTAGCCTGAAGCATAGAGAGAAAATATAAAGATGTAGAAAAATATGAGATACAATGTATTAAAAATATTTGGGATATAATGAAAAGATCCAGCATGTATTCAGAATTACAATTAGAAAGGAGAAATAATGAGGGCTAAAAAAATGGAAAATATATTAACCAAGAATGTTCCATAGTGCAAAAATATTTCAATAAGTGCTAGGACAGATTTAATACATGCTAACAACCCAAAGCAAGGAGACTAATTGGGGTATTAATTAGGTGTCAGAGGGCTAGCTGCAACGTTAGCAGTTCAAAACCACCATAGGGATAAAAACGGGCCTTTTTTTGTTTGAATTCAGTAAAGAGTTGGTCTGTTAATGTACTTGAACGGTTCTACCCATGGGTCACTACAAGTTGGAATCAACTCTATGGCAGTAAGTTTTGAGTAATATAAAGCAGGATAAACACTTAGGGATACTGTCATAAAACTGTTAAACAAAGAGAAAGAAAAGTCATAAAGGTAGTTAAAGGAAAAAATAAACTTTTCTTTTCAGAAATAGAAGCAGACTAATGATTGAGTTCTTAGTAAAAGCAATAGATGACAACGTCTTAAAAATATTCAAAGAGCTGAAGCTTTCAATATAGAAATTGATACCCCCAAATGAAAGTGAAATAAGGATATTTTTGACAAACAAGATTAGGCAAATTGGTAGTAGCTGACCTGCCCTAAAGAAAATGGTAAATACAATTCTTAATGTAAAACAAAAAATGACCTCAAATGGAAGAACACAATTGCCAGAAGAAAGGCAGAGGAGAAAAAAGAACAAATATGTAGATAAATCCATCCACTAAGAAACTATTAGACTTCTATATTTCTACACTCTCACTATGACATCCTCAAAATATTGAAACAAATTGACATGATAAAAATGGAAATACAATGTGAAAAACCATGGTGGGAGATTTTAACACATCTCTCTATCCGTTTTTGTTCAAGGAGGAGCCATGCTGGCATACTGATTTTATGTCGGGTGAGGATTTTTACTTCCATAAAGAGTAATAGACTCAGAAATCCACAGGGGCATTCTACCCAACCCTATAAGGTTGCTATGCAGATGACACAACCTTTCTTGCTGAAAATGAGAAGGACTTGAAATACTTGCTGGCAAAGATCAAGGATTGAAGCCTTCAATATGGATAACAGCCTAGTCAATTTAAAGAAAGCCAAAATTCTCACAACTAGACCAATAGATAACCTGATAAATGGAGAAAAGGTTGCAATTGTGAAAGATTTTGTCTTTCAAAAAATGCTTATAGAAGAAGACACCAAGAAATCAAACAATGAATTGCCATTAGGTAACTCCACTGCACAAGAGCTCTTTAGAGTGTTGAAGAACAAGGATGTTACTTGGAGGACTAATGGTATTTTCCATTGCCTGTGAAAAGTGGACTTTGAATAAGGAAGACCAGAGACAAACTGTTGCATTTGAGTTATAGTGCTGAGGAAGAATATTTAAAGTACCATGAATTGCTAAAAGGAAAAATTTCCATTGTCTTGGAAGAAGTATGATCAGGATTCTCTGTAGAACACAAGGACCATAAGACTTAGTCTTAAATACCTTGTACATATTGTCAGAAGATACCAGTCCCTGGAGCATGACATCATGCTTGGTAAAGTATAGGGGTTGGAAAAAAGAGGGAGGCCCTCAATGTGATTGATTGACACTGGCTGCAATTATGGGTTCAGGCATAAGAACAATTGTAAGGATGGATCAGGACCATGAAGTGCATGGGGTCACTATTTGTCTGAATAATTTTAATGGCATATCACAAGAACAAGATGAGTTGGAATTGATTTCGTGGCAATGAGGTTTTTTGCTTGTTTTTATAAAAAGTAAACTTGCATGTATCTGCTGGCAGCTCTTCTTTCTCGATGGTCATGAGGTGCTCTCTCCCTGCCTTCGAGATGACTCCTGGAGAAGGGGAAAACTGTCTAATTTCTGAGAGACCTCTACACTTCACTCACATGCTCCCACCCAGAGATTTGGTGGGAGTTACAAAGACTATGGGTAGAAGACCACACCAAACAATTCCAATTCACACAGTAGCAAAGGCAGTAATATGAGAATTTTTTTGAAAACTTACCTCACACACAACTTACAGCTGAATTTTATCCATTCACACATCTTTTTGTTCCCCAAATGCAAAGAGTCTGCTCAGTCACAGGCGGCACTCCTTATTTTTTCAGCTCTCTCTCCCACAGCACTCTATTTTTCTCCTGGGTCCTAATCTTGCCAACACACATCTTAATGCCTTCAATGTTGGACTTGTTCGGGGAATATTTGACCTACTGAGTCCAAAAATGAAAACAGTTTTCCTCTACCAGCTCATTTTTGAGATATGAAACATATAGTAATATGTAACAAATGCTATATATTACTCCACTCTGTTCACCCAGAAAAAACTCAGGATACTTTAACGTAGTGTTAGCAAGCCTAATATAGAGAAACTGTATACTCACTTCAAAGTAGTTTATGTCGTACTAAATATTTGGATCAAGTTATAATTCACATGGCGTCCTTTGATTCAAAGATCTATTTGAAGAGTAAAAACTTACATGAGCTGGGAATTTTCACCAAGTATCACTTCACCTTTATTAAGAACAGATAGACAGGCAGTTCCAATTTGTTATACTAAAATGGGGCCAGAAACAAGAGTAACTGCTTAATCAATAAGGAGCTCTGATGATGTAGTGAATTATGGGTTAGACTGCTAACCCCAAGTTTAGCTATTCAAGCCCCTCAGGCCCTCCACAAAAGAAAGATGAAACTTTCTTTTCCCATAAGGTTTAACACTTTCAGAAACTGACTGGAGAAGTTCCACTTTGTCTTATCGGATCACTATGAGTGTTAATAGACAAACTGTTAGTGAATTTGGTGCAATAAATACAACTCAAATGTACTATAATTCAAATTGGATCCTTCAGACTTCATATTGCTTTATAAAATGTAAAATGCTTCAGTCTTGTTACAAGATGGCACAATTTCTCCAACTGTGCACAGATGTATAAAAGAAAAGTTAGAATTTTACTTATCAAAAAGCTCAAGAGAGGTTTATTTGACCTGGATCCCATGTGTCATGAACTCTTATCTGTGTCAGTGTGCATGCTCTGTTTTAGCCAGAACTGAAGGGCAGGACTGTGGTCACAATAGTAAGGGATGAGGAAACCTCAAAGACCCAAAGGAGTATTACTGTGTTTCATCAGTGCTATACTGTACCCTGGTTGACTCCTCCCTTCCTTGTGACCCTTGTGTGAGGGGATGTCTCATTGTCTATAGATGGGCTTTAGTTCTCTGCTCCAACTAACTTATTCATTCTCAACATATATATTCATTACATATATACATATATGTATGTGTGTGTGTGTCTATCTTCATTTTTGGTCTTTTGTTGCCTGTTATATGATTCTACTGATGCCTCATGATAACGCAGTCTGATGTGCTTCTTCCATGTGGGCTTGTTTCTTCTCTGAAAGTCACTTGTTTGATTTCAAGCCTTTAAGAGTCCAGACACTGTACCTTTTGATAGTCAGACACCATCAGTGTTCTTCACCACATTTGCTTATGCACCCATTTTGTCTTCAGCAATCCCGTTGGGAGGGTCAGCATCACAGAATGCTTGCTTGTTAGAACAAAGTGTTCTTTCATTGAGGGAGGGCTTGGGCAGATGTGCCAAATCTGTCCACTTCCTCAATGTATTGCCATATAAGTATATGTACTTAGACCAATACCTCTATTTTTATGAATTAATGTATTTATATGTGTACACACCTATGGTTAACTATCCATAGCTTTGCTTCCTAGATCTTTCCTTGATTCCTTTTACCTTCCTGCCATCACACTCACCCTTCTTGTGCCTCTTCCTCCTACTTCTTAGCTAGATTGCTGTTCCTTCAACACCCCAGGATCTCTACATCCCTGTCATTGTTGTTTTAATTCCCAATTTGTTCCGCTGTCAATGGCCTTGTTTGTTCTCTGGTCTTTTCCCCAGCCTCCTCTTCCTCCCAGGACCCTCCAGAACATTCAGTCTTGTAGCTTTCTCCTAGGGTTTTTTCCCCCACCCCTATCTTATAATGGTAGGCAAAAACAACAATAAAAGGCAAAAGAAAAAAGATTGAATAAAAAAGGGAAAAGATAGCAAAAATCCCAAACAAACCTGAAAACATTAAATCTGCGAACTGCCCCTTCTAGTTTATTTTTGGCGTTCCACTGAAGTGTTGTGGCTTTCTTTGTTTTGCTTCCATTACTGATATGTTATGCTTCCTTTTTCGTTTGCCCACTATGGAAATGATGAGACAGAAAATATTCCTGGCCTTGTGTCGCCACTTTTGTCTTTTGTTGTGGCATGCTGCAGGAAGAGGACGTCATCTTTTGAGCTATTGTTGGCCCTGCAGTCCTCCCTGTTTCTTAATATCTCAATGCAAAGATGTCATCCTCAGGTCTTGGTGTGCCAGTATGAGATCTAGACCCGCACTCTCTCTTTTCCCTTCATTGTTTGCTTCTGTGTGGGTGTGGCAGGCCAGCCCGTCTCCCCAACCTGTAGCTTTAGGGTTGTCCACTGTAGCACATACTTCAGGGTGGGTGGGTGGGGGGTCAGTTTGGCTCTGTTCGGGGTCCATCCTGTAGCTCTCTCAGTTCCTGAGTTACTCCCTGTGGCTACATTGTACTCAAGGTTTGGTGTGCCCCGGTGGAGTCTGCACTCACGCTCCCATTTCTGTGGAGACATAATAAAAATGATTTCCCTGGGTGAACTAGTGCCCTCCTCCCACAGGGTCATCATCTTCCTCCTTTCTTCCCACTTTTCCCTTTCCCCTGCTTTTTGTTGGAATGACAAGCACATCCTTTGGTTTGGTCTGTCCCTCAAAATATTGCCTGTTTCTCAGCCTGTAAAATGAGAGACAAGTGGCTTTTCTTCTATATCTACTGTGCTGATTGTATTTAACCCAGTGGACTCATGTTGTACTTGTCCTTTTGTGACTGGCTAACTTTGCTTAGCATTAACTTTCCTCCCACTCTTCCCATGTGATGATATGATCACCAGTGATTATCAGTGGTGTGTAGTAGTTCACTGTGTGTATGTGTATATTTTCTTTTTTTATTATTTATTTATTTTTCACTGATAACAATGTATTGTATGTTGGCAGCACACAAAGCAATATTAATTAAAGCAAAACTGTGCCCACTTATAAGTGGACAACAATTATGTAGCCATTCTCTGGGAAACTGTGTGTACTTAATCGTTATTGTCATGATGCTTTCATAGTTTGTTTATCTTCTTCTTGTGCCACTTAATTTCTTTCTGGAGACGCTCAACCAACCATCTCATCTTCATAGAGTTTCTTCAAGGCGTCCAACTGTTCTTTAGTCTGTGCACGAATGACTATCTCTTCTTCTGCCGCCTCTCTCCCAAAAGCCCCGCTGGCTTCAGCATGGAGCCCTGTCGGTGGATCTGCCTGGTCCAAGCTGAAGCCTTGCGCTTGCATGCTCCTCACTCCCCAGATGCCTAACGCAGGCCGCCAACGCAGCTACTGCCATTGCTGAGAGTCCGGCACCTGGTCCCTGGTGCTGCAGTCGCTCTTGACAGTTTCTAACCCACTCATCTATTGACGGAAATTGAGGTTGCTTCTAGTTCTTTGCAGATGTGAATCGCACTTCACTAAACATTGCAGTGCAGACACTGGTCTTGTCCTATCCCTCAGGAACAGAATTGGGAGTAGTGATGCCAGGTGGGTAGGCAGTAGGTGGGCAGAAGTGAGGCGGAAGGGGGAATAAATCAAAATGTTTGATGTTTATCCCCCTCCCCCAGGTGTATGAACGGCAGAAATATGGGTGAAGAGATATAAAGGTTGGAGTAAGATATGAAAACAATAATAATTTATAATTTATCAAGAGATCATGAGGGTGGGAGGGAGCAAGGAGGATAAAAAGAGGAGCTGATACCAACAGCTCCAATAGAACGTAGAAGTTTATAACGATGAAGGCAACTATGTACAAATGTACTTGAGACAATTGATGTATGAAATGTTCTAAGAGCTGCAAGAGCCCCAAATAAAATGATTTAAAAAATAATAAATTCCAAAATCACACCTAAACTTCTCGGTATTTTGTTAATCTCAGTAAATGTTCTCACAATATATCTCTATTTTTTTCTTTTAAGGTAATAACTTAAGTCATTTATATATTTTAAGTAAAAGTGTTTGGAGTAGGTGGATGGGTTCATTAACACACTCTCCTTTAAGAGTTTTCACTGGTTCAAGAATCATTGTGATACAGTTATATCACAGTGGCTATAGTTTATACTTTCATCCTACTATTCCTAAACAAATTTTAATTTTTCACCATCACAGTAAACTGTTTTGAAACTCATGCATTTGTTTCATTCCATTAGAAAGTTTCCCAGAATTTAGGTGTGATGTGAAAATGGCCATGAACTCATTTCTAATTATTTTTCAATGAACATAATTACAATTAAAAATCTGTTGAGACCTGTTAAAAAAAAGAAGCTTGGAGTAATCTCGTCTCTGAAATGATCGATATGAATTACCCATTGACTTTTATATGTTAAAACTGTGTTCCGAAATATTTTCTGCATAATTCAAAAAAGAAAAATTTAGATCTTTAGAATACTTATGAAAATTTCTATGAAGCTTTACACTTTTGATCATTTGAATTGCCCTCACATGTGTGTCTTTTCAATGTTCTCTTTTATTTTCTACTGTTCCCAAGCTATGCTCTGGCTTTGCAGCATCCAGCTATAGTCTCTGTATCTATTTCACGGCCTCCCATACCCAAAATGAATGCCCACTGCTGTCTAGGCAATTTTAATTCATAATGCCAGACCTATAGGATAGCCAAGAACTGTCCTTTGGGTACTCAATCCTTTAAATCTTTTAATGACTGCAGAGTGATTGACAGGTTTGAATCACTGATTGTCCACTTTGTTAGTCTGGGTAGACTAGAGAAACAAATTCATAGACACACTGATGCATATAAGGGGGAGGTTTATATACAAGAGGAATGAGACATAGAGAAAGCATCCCAACTCAGTCCCATCCAAGTCCATAAGTCTGATATTAGCCCATATGTCTGATACCAATGAGCCCTCTTCAGACTCATGAAGCACATGCAATGGCGCTAGACAATCAGAAGTCAGTGGGTGCAGAATCTTGTGTATCCAGTGGTGGTGGAAGCACTTCAGCACTGGCAGGAGCCTCTCTGTGGTATCTCAAACATCTCAAGACCCCCAGGATCTCTACATGCTCTTTGTGATTGTTTTAATTCTCTAGTTGTTCCCTTGTCAATGGCCTTGTTTGTTTTCTGATCTTTCCCTCAACCTCCTCCTCCTCTCAGGTCCCTTCAGAACATTCAGTCTTGTTATCGGGCTTTTAAGAGGAGTCTCTATGTGACTTTACCAACTTCAGATGTCTGGTTCCATCAGGGCAAGCCCTTGTAACTTCTCCATTTTTCATAACTCAGGGTCTATCAGCATACTGCCATGTTGTCTTATCAGTTGCAATGTCTCCCACGGATATATCTGACTTCTGAGTAGACAAAGAAGAAACACTATCATCAGGCAGAAGTCAAACAAACATCTATTCTCCAACACGCTAGACTCCCTCCCTACATTCCCAATCCTGAAATTGATACGAGTATATGACTGCCACACCAGCTAACCAACATGGATTTCCTTGGAAGTCCCTTAATACCTAATTATTTTTCAATTATTTCTTACCTTTTTGTCTTATTCTTTTATTTGTGGGTCTGAATTTGTCTAATATTTAAACAAGAGTGATGAACTAATAAATTAGTATAACTTAGCAACTGAAAATATAATGGAATACTATATCTAAGAAAGTAGAACTAATACAGTTTATCCAGTGTAATCTTGTGGATTAGTACCCCAAAACAACTCCAGGAACAAGCCTAAAAAACAAGATACCAAGAAAAAAAATTCTTTGGGTGCTGTGATAATTCATTGCAATGGCCCCACAGAATTCACAGGTAATAGACATGATTATGGGGTTTATTAGGAAAGTTAACAGATTACAATTGAGATAAGGAATGTTCAGGATACAGTTCTTCAGTCAGGAGTTTCTTTTCTGCAATGGCCACAGACAGGCCTCTCTTTGATCCTCAGCTTCTTTGTCCTCTGTCCTGTTCAGGCAATGTCAGCAGACTCTTTAAGGGCAACTAATAAATGGGCAAAGGACATGCCAATCAATTATAAGCCTCAACTCACCCAAAGGCACCCAGGTCTCTGAAGTAAGTACCCAGAGACACCTCACACGACAGCTAGCCTTAGGGCCCCAAATCACTGAGCTTTCCTTGTTCTGATGGTTTGGGAAATCTACCATTCTGTCTCATCATCTGCCTGTTAGTTCTGCTGCTGCTCCTCTGTTACTCCTCTGGCATCATAACCTTCTTTCTGAACCAAGGAATTTCACGGTGCAAATCCAAAATAAAAACTCCACTCCAGGACTTTGCTGGTTAGCAAAACTTCTACTTCCTGCTTTGCAGGCGGTTCATTTTAAATTCAGACTGAACTTAGTATGGAACCTGTTAACAAACACAACTGAATCCTTTCTTTACCTCTCTCCCCTTACCCTCTTATCAGACCCACCAAAAATATCACTTGTGGGAGTTACAGAGTTATGGCTAAAAGGGCCACATTAAATAAATTTACAGCTCTGTATAATATTTTAAGGAATGCTATTTGTCTTTCAAGGATGTCAAAATGGCAGTAAATGTAAGTCTTACGTGAAAGATTATTGCTATTGTTGTTAGGTGCTCTTGAGTCAATTCCAAAGCAAAGTACATGTTCAACAGAATGAAATAACGCCATGTCCTGTTCCATTCTCACAGTTGTTATATTTAAGTCCATTCTGCAGCCACTCTGTCAATTCTGTAGGAGGATTTTCTTCCTTTTAGTTGTCTTTTTGCTTTGCCAAGAAAGAAGAGAGGGATGCAACGACTAGTTTCACAAGTGCATAGACCCAGAGAGTGGAGATGTTGACAAACAAGGGCTTCACATTGTTCTTTTTGATGAATAAAACTTCTAAATTTAGGGATTGAGCCTGTTTAAATAGTGGTTGATTGCGGGACTGCGGCCCACTGACTTGGTGGTTCAAATCCAGCAGCAGCTCTCTGGGAGCAAGGCTGGGTAGCTCCCATGACCACCAGAGGGCAGTGATGCCCCCCCCCAAATTTATGACCTATTCGTGACACTCATAAGTGTATAAATAAGAGAAATGTGTACATATATGTGCCCAGACACCTGCACTGGGTTGTCCACCACAGAATTATTTATAATAATTTAAACTGGAAATAACAAGAATGTTCGCTGCAGCATAGATTTAAATTTATGGGAAATAATTTTATAAAAGCATCTAAACAGAGTAAATATTAATGAACTACTGTCAGACAAAACAACAACATGGTGAGGGATACAAACCGTGAGTGAAAGAAACAGGCACCAACGAGCCTCTAATATGTGATTTCTCTTACATAGAGTCAGAAACAGACTACACTGTCCTGTCTTTGGTATCAAAATGTAGTTTATCTCAAAACAGACTTAGGGTGACTTGGGGAACACAGTGAAGATTTTATTTTTCATCTGGGCTGTTGGTTACATGGAAATATTTCTTTTGTGGCTGTTCTTCAAGTTGTACCTTTACAATAGGTCACTTTTATAGGCATCTATATTTAATTAAAATACTTATTGTGAAAACAGACAGGTACGTAGGCTTTCTGTGCCCTAGTAGGTAGAACTGTTCCTGTGAGTTTCTGAGACTTTACATGTTTATGGGAATAGAGAGCCCAGAGTGGCAGGGCCTTTCAAACAGCAAACCTTGCAGTTAGCCCCACACTGTGCAACCACTATGCCACCAGGGCTCCTTCATAATTAGACAGGATTATAAACATAACTTAAAACTTATTTTTTCTGAATATTAGCCATTCTCTTAATGCTGGTAATAAATCTGTTAAACCCAAACTAAATCAGAATCATTGCCATATAGTCAATTCTACCTGCCAGGACAGAGAAGAACTGCCTCATAGGGTTTCTGAGACTTTAACATTTAGTAGAGCAAACTGCCACATCTTTATCCCTTGGAATGGCTGCTGGGTTAGAACCACTGACCTTCCAATGAGCAGAAAAGCACTTAGCCACAGATCTACCAAAGTTTCTTCCATAAATATCTAGGGCTATTTAAAAATAGTTAACACTGATGCTGACTTAAACACTCTGAAGTAAAATATTAGAAAATGGAAAGATCAGGTACTTTATTTTTTGTGTTAAAATGATCAAGTGGTTTGAATAGTGCTTGACTTCTTCATGTTATTTAACTTATGACATATGACAATGATCTTTTCTCTGCCTTTGGAATTGTCATACTTCTTTCTGAAGTTGAATTTGCTATAACATCTTATCTTTTGTGCTTTCCGTGATGTGAAATACCTTCAGGAATTCCTTTCATGTGAAGAGTTACTGTCTGCCTTACCTCTATTGGGGCATGTTTGTTCCTTTTGCCACAACCACTTCATTGTTGCTTTGTCACTTCATCATTTTTGTTGATAAGCTCACTAAGTTGCTCTCATGCATATCTAGAGCCAACACTTCCATAGGGATTGTAAGTATCTACTACAGCTGAGCACTCCACAAGTTATGACCTATTCATGTCACTCATAAGTGTATATGGAAGAGAAATGTGTACATATATGTACCAGACACCTGCATTGGGTTGTTCACCACAGCATTTTTTGTAATAATTTAAACTGGAAACAGCAAGAATGCTCAGCTGCAACATGGAATTTAATTTATGGGAGATGATTTTATAAGTTTACTAATTCTTTCATAACTCCATTCATATACTACTTGAATTTCCCTTTGAGCACCATAATTATTCATTTCTATGCTGAGCATCCATCATTTAACCCATTTCATCTTTCAATCATTCCTTGTTCTGTAAAATGACACATTGGTTTATCACTAAAGGCAAAGAGGCAATAAAGCTCTATACTCTGCTGTCAATGTGTGAAATGAATCACATGTGAGTGATAAACACTGAAAAAAATGACATGTTTTGTCATTATGTTGAGCATCTTCATACTTTATACACTCACTCAGGGTTAGTATATAGTGGAAAATGAAGCTTGAACCATGCTCTCTGGAGATTTGTGCTATTTAACTAAACTTTGATAATGGAGATGTGTGCAAAGGAGAACCATGCAAAGTAAAAACTACCTGTAATTACAACACTACTTTTCTGTCTTTCTTGTGTAATAAATCCCACTAGGTTTTATTGTAATTAGTTCTCTATATATCTATCTCAGCTTAATAAATATTTGTCGAATTAATGATCCAAGACACAGATTCCCACTACAATAATCTCCCAATGATAATAAACTAAATGAGTGATCTATACAGGCATTATATATTTGAATTAATACAACAAAGTAGCAACAAAAATTCAGGGTAGCAATATTTATGAATACATTTCATTAAATCATCTCAAAGTGTCAGATATTTCTTTGGGAATTGCTTTCAGAAATGAACAAGACAAACACAAATTGTTTCCTCAGAGAGTTTCTCTATCAGAGGGCAAATAGCCCTATCAGAGGGGATGGTGCCCTCTTAACAAGCTACACTGTAAGGTCTTGCTGGGCTACCCAATGGAGAGAGACAAAACATTTTTCTTCTTAGGTCTGGAGACACTTTGCAGAACTTGGTTCTATCTTTTAGTCATACACTTGGCCCTCCATGGTCATTCATTAATAGCATTATTGGTCCTACCTTCTCCTTGCTGAGGATTTTGTCTAATTGGTAGATAGCAATGTGACCATATTGTAGGTGGAACACCATTGACCTGGTGTAGGGGAAGGTTTCTTGATTAAAATTTGGTCTTCATGGAGCAACAAAATTTTTCATAGAATGCAAAAATAGCATTTTAATATATTTATTTTAATTTTAAAAAGCTGCAGGACATTGCTAAATTGTTAAAAATTAGGACATCTGGTCATCTTTCATTAAAGCAAAAGAAGAGGTGCTGAATATGCAAATTTTAAGACTATATGGATCAAAGCCTTTATGAAGGCTTTCTCTTCTCCTTAAAGGTTCTTCCCCAATAGATTCTTCAATCTTTTATCTGAGCATCAGTAACTTATTCTTGACCAAGTCTAGGTGAGAAACTCCTTTAGATGCTACTACAGCTTCACATCACCCGTTTGCATCATAATACTCACAAGAGATTGCAATTATATAGTATTTGTGTGGAGTTGATTAATGTCTATCTGTCCTAATAAATGTTTAGCATGACAAATACAAACAAACATCACAAATACAAACAGATATGGCAGCTAAATAAAAGCACCTGGCTTGTGGTTAGTCAGGCTTTAAGACTAGGATTGTGATAAGAGATTAATTGTGCTTTGTCTTTAAATTTCTTCCGATCATTACTATTTATCTAGGGCAAAGCTTCTGTCTGAGGAAGCTTTGCTATTACATGATTTCTGGCCTTTATCCCCTGACCTCAATTCTTCCTCGCAGCTTTAGAGAACATATTGTATAAGGTCAGCAAGATGGATCTGGAGCCCTCCTTTAATGTCGCCAAGAAAAGAAATTGCTTCTACTCTGGGGCACACACCTGCTCCTTCTTTCTCTGCCAGGTTTGTGAAGTGAAGCAAATTGGAATTGCTCTTCTTTCCAGGTCTGAGAGGATGAACGTCTCCTTATGTTCTGACTCACTATACTCCCTCTGACAGTAACTATTCACTGGGCACTTACATTTAGGTAGGACAGGACTCAAATGCATGAGTTTCACTTGCTATGACCCTATGAGTACCCTCTGTCACTCCCCAGATCCAATCAATCTGCAAATCCTGTTTAGTTGCAATTCCTAAAGACCTTCAAAATCAACTCACTTATTTCTGTAATGACCTTTTCTGAGATCAAACAACCATCTTCCTTTGCCTTTGTTTTCTAACTGGTATTTCTACATCCATGTAAGTCTTCTCCTTTTGTTCTCCTTACTGAAGCTGAAGTTGTACATTTTGATGGAAAATGTGATCTCTTTTAAGTCACTCATACACACAATGTTCATAGCTCCACAATAGTTTGCCATTGCTCTCCAGACTCATCATACAACTGTCAGACATCCCCTTAACATGCATACACACACACACACACACACAGAATACTGCATGTCTTCTTATATAATGTTTCCCATAATTCTTGGCTCCAGCAGATGTTGCCATCTTTAAGTATCCCGGGAGAGCCATGCTCCTACTCACATGGATGGGAACCTTCACACATGCTGATCCTTTTTTCAAAATCATTCTCCCCATACTAAACCTTCAGCAAATCACTTCTTTCTTTTTCAGTTATTCCCACAACTCTCAGTAATAAGAAACAGATATGGAATTTAAACCCACTACTACTTGTTTCTTAAATTGGTACTATTTATACCAGAGTTTGCTTTCTCACAGTTTAAAAAATCATGTTGGGCAAGATACATTGGGTAGTTTGATACTTGATTTCTAATTTATGTTATTCACCTGTAGTCTTTATTTTCTTTTGAGGGCATCATGTGCTTACCTAATCCTACCTTTCCTCTCCTGTGGAAAACTCCTACTAAGGAGTCTCTCTTTCTGGATTCATGGCAGGTGTGAGATTAAATGTAAAGGGCACTTTCCTGGTCTTCGAGAACACTGAGTCCAGGTCTGTTTGCACCATTCACCAGCTGTGTGAAGGGTTAGTAAATAAATCTGAAAAACTAATTGCTGTTTTCTTTTCTTGACTCAATTTTGAGTATGGTTAAAAAGTCTTTATATTCTTCATTTTTGCATCACTAAGATACACAAAATGAATATATAAAAGATCCATAACCATACTCTTCTTTGGCTGAATTACTAACTTGAATAGCTGGACAAAGTCTTATTGTAAGGACGCTTGATGGCACAGTGGTTAAGTGCTAGCCTGTTAAATAAAAAGTCAATTATTAAAACCTTTTAGCTGCCCTATTAGAAAAAGATATGATAGTCTGCTTCTGCAAAGATTTAAAGCATGTAGGATCCTATAGGGCTGCTCTACCCCATGTTATAGCATTCCCTATGTGTTGGAAACCCTATGATTTCTATGGGTTCTACAGTACACAACAGTCTGAGTACAGGTAGATTTATAGCTTTTCCCATGGGGAAGTGACAAGTAAATTACCCTTTTATCTTGTTCTTACAACCAAGAATCCTGAATTTACCCCCATACCAGAAGCATGCTCACCTCCCTTACTTTATTCTCCTCATAAAACATTACATAACACGATAGCCATCTTACAAAATCTCATGCCAATTTCAATATGTCCCTGCATCCCCTGGAAATACAGTCTTTCAATGTCTCCTCATTATGACTCCAGTTCTCAAGGAACTCACAGTATAGTTGTAAGATAAGATGTAAATTAGTAATACATATGAAATACTTCATAATAATTGCTCCAAGCAATTATATAACCACTCATTGGCAATCATTGTTGGGCTAAGTGATCTAATAATGCCTGTGGGACAGATAATATAAATGAATAAATGGAGCTGGATGGGAAGTGTGGGCCCTGAAGTCCTTGTGCCTAATATAAGTGAGGCAGCCCACACTATGCTCTAACTGATTTCTACCAAAAGAATATGTAAGACGAATGTTGAAGGCTTTCCTCTGGAGGGTAAAGAGAAGCAAGCAATTAAAATGTAAATATGACATCTCTTATTTGTACTATAATAGAAACTCGTTTAACTTTTTTAAAGGGGTAGAGACAAAATGGGGTTCTTTAATGGTACAAAGATTGACCTGATTGTCTGCTAGACAAAAGATTGTCAGTTTGAGTCTACTCAGAGGTAGTCGAGAAAAATGTTTGATAAGAGACTTCTGAAAAATAAGCTTCTGAGAACTGTGTGTATTACTTCTTTATTCTGATGTGCATGGGTTGCCATCAGTCAGAAATGACTCCAAGGCACATGGGTTGTGGTACATAAACAAAAGGAACACTTCTGCTGAGCAAATATGGATCTATTGGGGTTTGTGGGATAAATGACATCATTTAATTACCACTGATTCATAAATACAAGCTTTAAGTAGTGAAGAAGTTTTAAAAAGTATTGATTATTTGTTTTGAAAATTTCAATAAAAATGACTACAACTTGGCTAAGAAATTAATAATTTTTAGATAGGCAGAGGATAAAGAGAGCATTTTGGGTAAAAAATAAGGTATGGGAGACCAAGGTCTTACTAACAGGAATGAGCATGATATCTTCTAACCATGAAGAAAGCAGAACTGGAGAAACCAAGTTGGAAATGAAGAAAGAAAGTATTGTCACTGTAGGCTATAGAAAATCCTCTTTGGAACTGACAATCTGTAGGTTACCTATCACACATGGCCAACAACTCCCAACTGAACATCTGGGCCAAAGACGATTCCTTTCTATGAAATCTTCTCTTCATTTGAACATCTCCAAATGTAAGGGTAGGGCATATCTGAAGCATATGGAAATGTTGAAATGGAGAGTGGAGCTTGTTCAAGCAAACTGAATCTAGGTCAATTTGTGCTAGAGAGTCTGAGGAACAGAAAGTTCTTTACTGTTGAATAGAGAGTTTGCCTCTACTCCAGATTTTCAGTCAGTATTTGTTAAAAAGAATGAAATCTCAGGATAAGAGAGCACAAAAGACAAATTTTCTCATGAGATTGCTTTATAATTCATTGCAAGCTTGTTGTCAAGTATTTCAGTAGCACAATAAATGAGAAAGGAGAACAAGAATTCAGAGAAAGTCATTGTGAAAATGTAAGATTGATGTGGGTAGGTCATTGAAGGAGCAAGTGACTATGAAGATAAAGAAAACATAGGAGAACACTGGCAATGCTACAGTTGAGTCTTCAGCAGTGTGACTCTAAGAAGTAAGTGTGGGATAGAGCAGTATAACTTGACTCTTTAGCGTGTGCACATAAAGGTGATTAAATTCAGATATTTGGGTTGGAGGGAGAATGGTTTGAGAGGTAGCAAAGAAACATAGAATGATGAAGAGGAAAGGGAAAGAAAAGAAATAAGGGAGAGGAGAAAAATAAGAAGAAGAGAGAAGAAATAGATGGAGGAAAAATATAGTGAGATCAAGACAATAAGAGTAAAACTGTTAAAGACAGTGTGGGTGATATCAATCAATGGCCATTCACCTGAATGAATTTAAGTCCTTGGGAGAACATTAGAGGTGGGTTTAGTTAGCAATTGACTTTCATTTTCCCTTTCTTTCCAGAGAATAAGCACTTTGCTATACTATATATAATTTTATGCAAGGGCTATAAAAATGGAACACATATAATCCATATCATGTCTATGTGGAGAAATAACAATCTGTACCAATACTGGGAGATAATGTTGTTCTGTTGGACCTACTGAGAGTGGCAAGTTGATCTCAGATGTGATAATTTCAAGTGTAATTTTGATTCAACATGATTGTTTTTCTTTATATGACGTCTTAGAACACAGTCCATTTATAAAATACAGCTCCATGTCATTAAAGTCAGCTAGGGAAATAAATGCCATGGTGAGCATTTACATAAAGACAGCAACTGTCCCAGCCATGGTACTCAAGTGTTTCATAAGGATTTGAGTCTGCAAGTAAATCAGAGAAACTAAGGTTGGGACTTTTGGTGGCTCAATAGAATATCTCTTACCTTCTAAGCACAAGACCAGGGTCAGATCCCTTCTAATGGACCTCACACACTGCCACCACTCTTCTGTCAGTAAAATTGTTTACATATTGCTATGATGCTAAACAGGTTTCAAAGGAACTTCCAGAATTATAGAACTATGAAAAAAAGGTCTGATGAGCATCTAAAACTCAGCAAGTAAAAACTTTCTGGACCACAATAGCCCAAAGATCAGGAAGTGTTTCCTTCCACCAGGCATGGAATCATCATGAATCACTGTCTGACCTGATAGCAATGGGAAAATTTAACCAGCAACAGGACAAATTAATTGTTAATGAGTGACTAAGTCACGAGACTTAAGATGGATAATTCTAGTTTAACAGAGAGTTGCCAAGGACAGCCATACAGATCAGAAGAGCTTTGCCAGCCTGTTGAATGTAACTGACAAGAAGCAAAGAAGATATACTGGGGAGTGACAGCATCCATCACTTTTCGCAATGTGCCCACTCAGAGAGGCTAGGACAGGTAAAGGAGCCATTTCAGGGAAAATATAGTGCATTTTGAGGGGAATGAAAAATAGAAAGAAGAGATTTACTTTTGGGGATAATGCATGTTGAATAAATTTTGATAATCTTGGCTTTTTGCTATATAGCCTACTGTCAGGTAAAGCAGAACTCATCCCTCTCATTGATTCATCAAGCAGGAAGGCAGCCAGAGCCTTTCTCTAAGTTGGTGAGATAGAACTTCTTCCATCTGCCAATTACCATGGAAACCCAGTGAACCCTATCATACACCTATAAGCAGCTAACTCATGAGGAACTCAAGAAAATTTTGCAAATCAGACAGATTTCTGGGTATGAACTTCTGACATCATTTCAAGCAACCAGGATAGAAAAGACTTGGATAGACAGATCCAAATAGAGAAGCCATGGTGTGTTTATAAGTGGCAGTTTTTGAGAAAATAAAATTTTATTATATTCTAGTTAACCATGTCTAATTTTGAAAAAAAGAATAGTGAAAATTATGAGTGTATAGAATACATGCCAAATCAAAGTCTAACTCCACTGCTCTTGAGTCGTCTGATTTTTAGTGAACTGGGAGAAAAACCGGGACTTTCTCCTTCTGTACAGAGTGACAACCTCGGAAACCCACAAGGGCAGTCCTACCCTGTCTTATTGGGGTACTGTAGTTAACTGGTGACAATGAGTTTGCTTTTGAATCATGGGAGAGAACAAAACTGCCACAGAGAGTTTCTAAGACTGTAAATCTTTATGAAAGAAAACTGTCACATCATTGTCCAGTGGGTTCCAATGGCTAACTTAATTAGTTATTTAGTGGAATGTCTTCTTCTGCTTGAGTTTTCATTCACCATAGAGCTCAAAATTGTTTTATTGATAAGTAAGGGAAAAATACCTTCTTGATAAGTACATCACCAGGGCTTGCTTTGGAGGCATTTCTGGGTGAATTTCAACCATCAAACTGGTTAGTAGCCAAGTGCTTAAATGTCTATGTCACCCAAGTACTCCTAAAACAGAAAAGAGAGGCCTTCTAACACTACATGCTAACAATGAGCTGTGCACAGATCATCTAATCTGCAATATTGCAAAGGGAGAAAGCCTACAGTCTTAATTGATTGATTTTGACCTTGCAAAGCTTTGAATCAAGATATATTGATGATATAACTGTTACCTGCAAGTAAGAAACTGTTACTTCTTTATAAGTACAAAGGGCATTGTTTACATTAAGATGAAAATCCCCTAACTGATTTCTTTTTTGTTTGTTTGTTTGTTTGTTTTGGCATCACTGCCCTCTGGTGGTCATGGGAGCTACCCAGCGCTGCTCTTGAGAGCAGCTGCTGAATTTGAACCACCAAGCCCGCGGGCCGCAGTCCCTCATTCAACCACTTATGCCACTGGGCCTCAGCCCCCCTGACTGATTTCTTTAACTAAAGAAACAAGTGTCTGAACTACTGTGGCAAAGGTAATAATGGAGTATTTTATGATGAGAATTTTGAAATTTGCAAAAGGTTACAAGATGGTGTCTCTGGACATTCATTTGCTTAGGGAACAGTTTTCAAAGGTGACAGGGAAGAACTTCTATCAAATGAAAATGGGCTGTAAAGATCTAGAAAAAAAATCAAATGCTATACTCCATGGGGATTGTGGCAGTTACACAATCTCCTGTCAGCTTGCAAAGTGGTGGAATCTAGTCTGTTAATCAGGTCACAGTTTGATGGCCTTATTTGGAGGTGCAAAGGAGATAAATAACCCACTGGAGAGCAGACACACTCTCTTTTTGCTTTGTATTCCTTATGACAAGCCACATGGAGTTACACTACACTGATGGAGCCAGAGACCTGGGGCTGGAGGAGCCCTTACCTGCTCTGAGATGTTTTCACCACCACTGGATATACAAGATTTCCCATCCACTGTCCTGTGATTTTCCTGCATTCAGTGTCATTGCATGGATGTGTGGAGTCTAAAGAGGAATTTATGGACTAGGATAGAAATAAGGGAGAATATTAGACTTGTGGATTTGATCCAGACTGGGCTGGATGCTTTCTTAATATACAATTGCACTTTGATATAAAGTTCTTTCTTACACACATATGAGTGTTCTGGATTTGTTTCTCTAGTCAACCCAGACTAACATAGGGATGATTTATGATGTACTCATATATAATGATGATGCCTTTAAAGTAAAACAGGCATATATAAATATAAACCATAACTCCATGATGGATATTGAGCTCCCACTTGATGGCAGCCCTAATATAAGAACCATTAGTTCCCATGGCAGTATCCACCCTCAGGAGGAGATCACAGAAGATATAGGTTCTATAGCCAAATTTGGTGAGAAAATCAAATGGTACCTCAGTTACTAGAAAAAAATGGCATCTGGGGTCTTGAAGACCAGCCTTTCTCCCACAGAGTTGCTGGTGGTTTTAACCTGCCTACCACCCAGATTGCACCCCATCTCTTAACCACCTCATCACCAGGGTTCCCTATGTGGATTAAGTGTCTAGTGAATTCCAAGTGTCTACAGTCTAAGAAAGGGAATAACCTTAATATCAGACAAAAAGCATTGTAAAGATTTTAGAAGCTATAGTCTGGAATGTAACAACACTTTGCCATTAGATCATCCTTTTGACATATTTTGAATTAATTCTGTTTTTCTTTTTAAGTATTCTGTATTTCCTTTAAAAATGATTTTATTGGGGCCTCATACCACTCTGATCACAATTCATGCAACATTCATTGTGTCAAGCACATTTGCACATTTGTTGCCAACATCGTTCTCAAAACATTTGCTTTCTACTTGAGCCCTTGGTATCAGTTCCTTATTTCTCTCCTCCCTTTCCACCCACCCCCATGAATCCTTGATAATTTATAAATTATTATTATTTTGTCAAGTCCTACACTGTCTGACATCCCCTTTAAAGTGACCAGATTTTAAGCGGGACACCATTGACTGGGGGAGGAGGGGTTTCTTGATTAAAACTTTGGTCTATATGGTGCAACAAAATTTTCATAGAATGCAAAAATAATATTGTAATACATTTATTTTCATTTAAAACTGCTGTGGGACGTTGTTAAGTTGTTAAAAAGTGGGACATCTGGTCACTTTATAAGTTTCACCGACTTTTCTGTTGTCCATCCCCCAGGGATGGGGTTAGATATGGCTCCTTATAATCTATTCCCCCTTCTTACCCTACCTTTCCTCCTCCCTCCAGGCTCACCACTGGTTCTGAGGGCTTCATCTGCCCTGAATTCCCTGTGTTTCTAGTTCCTATCTATACCAGTGTACATTCTCTCATCTAGCTGGATTTGTATGGAAGAATTGGGATCAGGATAGAGGGGAGAAGCATTTAAGAACTAGAGGAAAGTTATGCATTTCATTGTTGGTACCCTGCACCCTGACTGGCCCCTCTCCTCTACACCTCCCTTCTGTAAGGGGATGGCTAGTAGCCTACAGATGGTATTTGAATTCCCACTCTGCAAAGCCCTCATTCACAATTATATGCTGTTTTGTTCTTTGATACATGTTATGTGATCCCTTTGACACCTGGTGATCACACAGGCTAGTGTGCTGAGCTTTCTTTTCTATTGAGATTTTTCTGTTCTATTTGGTCATTTTTTTGGTCATTTTTATTCTTTGTCTTTGTATACTTTTCAGAATAGGGAAGTCAGAATTGATGGATCTACATAGCCACAGGATTAATAATTGTGTAGGGGCAAAGAAGGGGGCATGAGGGGGAAATGGGAAGTCAACAGCATGGGCAGAAGAAAGAAAGAATACCCGTTCTATAGTTGGTGGTAGTGATGAATGCAAAGATTTTCTTAATATGATGGTGTGGCGGTCATGTGCTTATGTTTATTTCATGATTGAGATGTAGGGGTGGAGTCTAGCCTGTTAATCTGGAGATAGCCATTGAGTAGTCAATGAGGCCTCTTTGTGGGTATGGCTTTCTCCTGATACATCTGGGAAATCTCACAATATTTCCCTGGTGGAGATGAGAAGCTATCTCTCCAGTTGTTGGGAGTTAGTCTCAGAGACAATAAACTATGGATAAGACAAGATGGCAGCGTCCGAGGAGCTAGAGGAGAAGCCACATGGCCTTACCTTGATGGAACCAGACCTCTGAAGTTGGAGAGGCCACCTGGAGATCCCTGCCAGTGTTAAGTTGCTTCTACCACCACTGGATTCTGTTGATGGACCCTGAGCCCTGAAAATGAGGAGCCATGAGGGGATCCCTGCGAGTGCCGGGACTCTGCACCCACTGGCCTGTGACTTCATGAGTCGGAAGGAGACATTATAGACTGGTATCGGACATATGAGCTAATGTCGAACTTATGACTTTGTACTGCACTGGCTTGGGATGCTTTCTCAATGTTCCATTCCTCTTGTATATAAACCATTCCCTTATATCCATATGCGTGTCTATGAATTTGTTTCTCTAGTCTACCTGGACTAACACAGATGGAATGATTGAACTGTGTGATGTGTTAATTATATTTCAATAAAATATATTTTAAAAGATTTAAAGAAGGAAGTGGTGCATTGAATGTTGAATAAGAGAAAACACTCCTCTCTTCGTCTGTGTCTATTCAACTTTCAAGTGCCACCTACTCAGCCAACTTTTATTCAATGTTTCTTTTGTTCTTTTAAAGAGTGCTATTGACACTTAATCCACGTATTATACAATTCAAACTTAATCATCTCAAGAAGAGTTATGCAATCTTCTCCTAATCATTCTATTTCAAAATCAATCACTTGAGGTTTTTTTTTTCTGGGGGGGGGGCATCACTGCCTTGGTGGGAGTAGGAGGCCCAGCCTTGCTCCTGGAGAGCTGCTGCTGGATTTGAACCACCAACCACAGTCCCGCACAAAACCACTACACCCCCGGGCCTCAGCACTTTTTTTTTTAATATTCTGTTGCTATGAGTCAGAAATAAGTAGATGACAGTGAGTTTGGTATTTTTTTAGTTTTGTTATGCACCTATATCATACTGCACATGGCTCTATGTCTGCGTAGGAATTCTACTTGAGAGTCACTTTCTAGTCAGTCTCCTTTGCTATAAGGAGTACTAGGTAATGTGAAGGCTAAGCACTGTGCTACCAAGAAAAATCCGGCAGTTCAAATTCACACAGAGTACCCAAAGAAAGGACTCATGATCTGCTTCCGAATGATCACAGCCATTCAAAACCCTATGGGGAATTGACAACTCCTTTCCCCCCACCTCTGCCACCTTAGGTTTATGGATTAAGAAAAAAAGTCCCTGCCATCAAGTCAATGTTGACTCACGTTGTCAAGACTGTACCTCTTTGTAGGAGCAAAAACCCTCATCATTCGCCTGCAGAGCAGCTGGGGGTTGTAAACTGCTGGCCTTTCGGCTTGTGGCTCAACTTGTAACCACTACACCACCAGCCCCTTTCTGGAGACAAAGCCCAAGCAATTAGTATACCTAAAATCCCTTAGTGGGAGCAGCACCAGAATGCTCAAGAACCATTCTTTAAGCAATTTATTAAGCACATTTTCTAGAAAGAGAAGGCAGATCTATTACCACTGCACTACTGCTTTGCTAAACAATTCTACAACCAGCTACTCCACCTTAGAAAACTATTCCGGTCTTGTTTGTAATGTGTTTTCTGAATTTTTGTCATGATTTGCTGATATAATAAGCCTTTTAATAAACCCAGATTAAAGAATAGTTAGAAGAGAGTATAAGCTAATAGAAATAAATATTCCCAATGGGTATTATTTTATTTAATCTCTCTTTGTTCACTGAAGTTTCATAATTGATGCTTTCCCTAATGGTGTTTTTTTGTTTCAGTTTTCAAAGAAAAGCAAACAACCCGAAATAGACAGGCAGAGAGGAAGTTTGTGTGCAGTCTCTGATGACAGATTTCTCCAAAGAGCGATGCTCAGATAGATGTCTGGATGGGGGAAGCTATTGTGAACTTGTCCTCTGAGAAACAAGTGCTTTTATGCCATGGACCAGAGAGACAAAAAAATGACTCCAGTTTGAGAGACCCACACTTTAAAACAATGTGAAGACAAAATTAATATGGAACTCTCTACCAAGAAATTGATTCAATGTAGTATCTTGTCTTTTGTGGTCTACTTGACTCCACTCAGAACAATCTTACGTATATGGGGACAAAATGGTGCTGGATCTGCTTATTGGTTATTGGTTAACCTCCTGTCCATGGTTATTGGTATACTTAGGTCCACATGAACGATTCTGCTATGTGACATGAAACAGACACCCTCAACCCCCCAGATGTGACACAGCCAGGCAACCAGAACACTTTATACCACTCAGTTGTTGGGTTAGACACATGACTTACATAGGCAATAAATAATCTGGTTCTCTCAGATTTGTAGTATGAGAACTTGGATGAAGAGAATATCCAACATAAAGATGTGGAAATTTTTGCAAAAGTAAAAATGAAGCCAACATACAGAAGAATGGAATGATAAATAGAATATTCTTGGTGAGTAACTTCAAGGATTGTATAGGTGTCTCAGAAAATAAATCCCAGGATCTAGGTAGAAATTAATTTTAAATAACCCTTAACTGTATATTCATGTTAACTAATAAATAATCTTTTGTTCCTAAGTGAGTTTAACATGAAACACAGTGAGGCCTGGTTAATAATCCACACTTTATTTTATGAAAATTATGACTTAGGGTGCCTGAATTTCCCAGTGGACCCATATCTATACTATCTCAGGTCCTCCTGCTTTATGCCCTTTTCTCTTCCTATCTAATTTTGAAGGTTCATCTCCAGTTATATTTTTTAATGAGATTCCAATCTCCATATTTAGGGAACTTATGTAGAATATTGAAGATAGCATATCCCAAAGGACCAACAAGTACAGTCAAAATGTTCCTCAGAAACAACAAGGATGGGGAGACTAAATCTCATGTACCTTGGAAATGTAGTCAGAAGAAACAGGCCCTGGGAAAGGATAACATGATCGGTAGACATACTTTCATCCTCCCACTATCATGACTTCAATTCTACCTTACAAATAGGATTAGACCAGAGCATGCACACTTCTACAGATAAGAGTCTGCAACACAGGGAATCCAGGATAGATAAACCCCTCAGGGTCAACAAGAAAAGTAGAGATATCAAGAAGATTAGGGGAGGGTGTGGGGAGCAAGGGGGCATTGATCACCAGGATCAACTTGAACCCCCTTCCAAGGGGGCAAATATCAGAAAAGTGGGTGAGAGGTCATGGGTGATGATGCAATATATGGAAAATCATCTATAACTTATCAAAAATCATCTATAACTTCATGTGGGAGGGAGTGCAGGGGAGTTGAGAGGAGGAAATGGGGAACTGATATCAGGAGCTCTAGTGGAAAGAGAATACTTTGAAAATGATGATGACAGCATATGCTTAAATGTGCTTGACACATTGGAGGAATGTATAGATTGTTATGGGATGTAAGAGAACTAAAAAAATTGTTTTTCCCCACCAAGGGTCTGTGTTTATAGATTCCCTTACAGCTCCCAGGTCAGAGCTTCCCACTCATGCCTTGGGGGTGACTATCTTAAAACTATTATTAAATCACCAAAGTTGAACAAAACACATCTCACTCCAGTGTCCAGACTGCAAATCAGCCTTGATACGAAGCAGTTTCTACTTTGCAGCCCACTACTTACTTTGTTCTATCACTGGATGAATTCATTCGGCTTAGCCTGATTCTTATTTGCATGACTTCTTAATGTCAAATAAAAGGGCAAACTGAGTGAGGAACTCCATCTTTCTGAAAGTACAAAGCATTGCCGAGACCCAAATAATTGGAAAGTAGGCCAATAAGAAAGCATAAAACTTCCACAAAGTCAAACAAAGCGACATTAATTTGAACTAAACTAAATCTCTATGTATGTCCATATACTCAGAATTTGTGACCTGTGTGTATAGAATCTGAAATGAGTACATCTTTAACAAATAGAGTAAGATAGCTTCATTTTTAAATTAGTTTTTATTTGCATCTTTTGAAACCAGAGGTCTGTTTTCTTTGTTCCTTTCTCACAGTAAGGGACATGTTTACATATAAATCTTCTTGGAACACTTTAATTGCTTAACAAATATTGTTTCCACAGTTCAAGGTCTCAGCTGGAGAAGTTATTTGATTTAGACATTAAAAACGTCTGGGTCCTAGTCCTGAATATGTCAAGGATTAAATTCAGTACCTGCCCATGCCCCTCAACTGCCCCATAACCATTTTGTGTTCTTTACAAAATGCATATATTGTCTGTGTAGCTCCCAGGACAGCTAAGTTGACCCAGTTGTCTCCATTCCATAAAGACATACCAATTGGGTTTGTAGTAGAAACTTAACAACTCAATATTTGTATCCCCAATGTCTAGACATGTGCCTGGGTGCTTTATGAATGCTTGATGAACAGAATACTAAACAATGAATGCATCCTTTGAAAATATGATATTAAATGCTCTTACTGAAATGTTAAGTTCCAAAGCCAAAACTGTGACTTAAGAATATAATTTACCATTGAAACTTTCTGGAAATCTATGATTATTTGAAAATAAGACAAGCAAATAACTAGAGTAATCAAAGTTTCTGTAATTAAGTTATACTCCTGAAGTGTGCCCCAAAAGAGAGTAGCAACTGTGGTTTATAGTCACCTCAGAAAAGAAAATGTAGGATTGTGTGGTCCAGTACAAGGGTGGCTACCCGATTAAGGAAGATGAAAAGGGCCTGAAGAAGAGGAAAGAGAGGTCAGAAGAATCAAACAATCAATAAACAATATAATTGAAAGGAAAATTATCTTCAAAGTAGATTTTCTGGGCTCTCAATTCCCAAAGTAGTTAGATGAAATACAGCTGTGCACAGATTGCTTTAGGTTATTTTCTAACAAAAAAAACAAAACAAAAAAAAACCAACTTAAATACTTCTTAATAGGATGAATAGTTGAGACTCTTGTAGGGTCTACGCAGGTTCAGGACATTTGTGGAGCTGTACTGATTGCTACAAGGAGCCGTAGAAGTGTTGTCAGGTAAGTAATGGATTGCTAACAACAAGGGCAGTGATATAAGGAGAAAATTGAGATAATTTCATTTCATAAATATTTTTCAAGTCAGAAATCCTATGTTCACTACCATGGAGTCTCTTTCTACTCAGGGGCGTCCTATAGACAGAGTAGAACTAACCCTATGCGTTTCCAAGACTGTCCGCCATTATGGGAGCAGAGAGTGTCATCTTTCTCCAATGGAGAGGCTGGTGGAGTTTGAACTGCTAATCTTTTAGTTAGCAGCCCAGCATATAACCCACTACATCACCAGGGCTCCATAGAAACCTATGGTCTATAGGCTACAGAGGATGTTTATAATTCAGAATTGACTTATTTTAGATTTTATCAGGAAATAAAATTTATTCCCCAAGTGGGAATTTTTAATGAAATATTAATTTCTCTGATAATTCTATTTTAAGACCCAAAGGAATTACAGATGTTTTAAGTTACAATGTGTTGTTATTACAAACGGTTTTGTCAAAACACATTATAATATCATTTGACATCCTATTAAAAATAGATTAAATGGTATAGGATGAATTATACAGGTGGTTAATTTTCTCCTTGTTATAAGTTTTTTTGGGGTGTCTTATTTTGCCTTATGTCTAGTTTTTCATCTTGTAATTTAGCTGAATATATATTTACTTGCATTGTATTAGTATTGACCATACATTCAACAAACCATGTAAACCAAATCTATGATAGGCACTTAAAGAAAACAGTATTTGGCACCAACAGAGGATATAATTGGAAGGCATGAGTTAGTACAAAGAATCAAGGAAATTTCCCTGGAGAAATAGGAGACTTGAACCCAAATATTGAGGATGAGTAAGAGTTAATTAAACATAACCAAAGAAATTTAGAATATACATCCACACAAAAGCAATTACAAAAATGCTCTCAGCAATATTATTCATAATATCCTAAAATTGAAAGAACACAAATATATATCAATTGAGGATTGGAAAAAGATCTGATACATTCATACAATAGAATATTATTCAGCAATGAAAACATTTACACATAACCACAACAACAAACCCATGGCTGTCAATGGCTACCAACTTGTAGCAATCCCTAGAACCCATAGGATTTTCAAGGGTATAAATACTTTTAAAATCAAACTGCCATAAATTTCTCCAGTAGACAACTAACTTTTGAGTCACCAGTGCTTTACCACTACACTACAATAGCTTTAAAAAAAAGTAATATAAAGTACTGATAAATGATACAACATGAAGAAAACTTGAAATAATTATGCTAAATGATAAAAGCTCAGTACATCTGTCTACATGTATATGAAAATTTCATAATAAACAAATCCATTGCAACAGAAGTGATTGTCAGGGACTGGGAGAGGGGAAATGATAAATGTCTGCTAATGGATAGTGAATTTCTTTTCAGAATGATGGAAATACCCTGAAATGTTAGATAATACTGATGTTCTAGTACATGGTACTAGTAATGTGCCCAACACTGCCTTTTATTTTTTAAGCATCATGTAGCGAGACAGTCTGACAAGTCAGAAGAATAGAAAGAAGTCTAGTGTTGTTTGAACAGAGAGGCATAGGAATTGTGAGAATTGATGCTGTAAAGAAGAGGAAAGTCAAATAAGACCTGCCTGTATTATTTTTCCTTTATGTGATTTCAACTAGTTTGTCTTACAAGACTGACCCTGGCATCCTTAATGCATATTTGAATTCCAATGTACCTGAAACACTTGCTTTGCTATTTTTCTCTATAAAGCACTCTCTTCCCAGTCAATTCTTCTTCCTTGTTATGGAAACATATTGTTGTTAGCAGCTGTCAAGTTGGTCCCTGACTCCTGGAAACTCCATGAACAATCAGACTCAACTGTTGTGGTACATAAAAATTTCAGATGTCTGCAAGTTCATATATGCTTGTGTGTGTGTGTGTGTATACTTAGCATCATAGCAACAGGAAATCCTCTACTGAAAGACAGGTGTTGGCTGTCCATAGATGCATTGGCCATGAATTAAACCCAGGTTTCATCACCAAAGGTGAGAATTCTACCCTTGAACTACCATTAAATATACCATGTTCATTTTTTCCAGTCTTCATTCTTGGGAAGAAGCAGTGCACACTTGAGACATGGGAAACTTCTGTTTAGCACAGCACTTTGACTTCTTTGGCCAAGAATGGTGAGGTTCCTAAACAAGTCCGTTGATTAGAAAACATAGCTAGCTTCCTCTGAAAAATAATCATGAGACTTTGGATTTGTAACATTTTACTTTGAGGGTTTTAGAGAGAAGGTACAGTAAAAAGTATTATCAAGAGAAGATAGAGCTCACTGCTCCACCTAATCATATCTGAGCCCTAGCAGCTACATGGAGGACGAAGTGAATGTGCAGACTGAAGTACAACAGAAAAAAGATGAGGCAGCGGTCCGAGTGAACTAGTGTGTGCACTCACGAAAACCACAGCAGCAGGAATATAGAAAGCCAGAGGTTGGGCACTGGTACATGCTGTTGACTATATATATTGCTATAGGATTTCTGTAGCTCAGTTTGACCACCTTGTTCAAACTTTATCAATTCTATTTTAATACTTTGCTCTGCACCAGTTCTGTTCTCAGGTGTGGCTCAATGTAATGTACCCAATGAATCATCTGCTCTGCTGTTTTACCTGAAGAATCAGAGACAAACAGAGATATTGGATAACAATACAAGGAGGTGAGAAAAATGAATAGAAGCTAGAAAAAGGGAGAACCTTCTGTGAAGGACTTCAGTTTTATATTTTTCTTTTGACTTTAGAAAATGCCCATATGTTTTCCCTTCCATTGAAGTTATCATATTTTAGTGAAATTCAATTAATTTCTGTCTAAGTATTTTATTTCTTTCTGGGTGTTCTGAGACCAACATTATAGTAATTTTTCTCCACAGAATATAAAAACTTTCTCAAAAAGCAGAATAAAAGCTTTCTGTTTGAGAGTATCTTGAGACCAGAATATACAGGTTTTTTGGGGGCATCACTGTCCTCTGTTTGGATTGGGAGGCCTAGCCTTGCTCCTGGAGAGCCGCTGCTGGATTTGAACCACCAACCCAGTGGGCCACAGTCCCGCACACAACCACTACACCACCGGGGTTCAGCCTATACAATTTTTCTTATAGAAAACATTGTGTACCCAACATATTCCTAGGTGATAGTGATTCTGGAGCATTTAAAACAAAACCCTTGACATCAGGAAGCCTATTTTTCTGTCAACATGTTTGAGTGTCTTCTGATTGTGGTGTCTTGTGGCAAAAAAAACAAAAATAAAAGAAACTCAAGTATATCTTTGGTAAATCTTGCTTAACAGTGTTATAATTTTATGGCAAATTCTACCACAAACTAGAAAAAATGTGAAAAACCCACTGTCATTGAGTGCATTTTAATTAAAGTGACTATTGGCTAGGAACTAAATCACCCAGAAAAGAGTCTTCAGAATCATCAATTCTCACTTACTGGTGATTTGCATGTTGCTTTGATGCTTAAAACTCTGCCATTCAAATACCAGTAGAGTCACCCCCTATGGACACATTTCAATGGAGAGTATGCAGATGACTGACAGATTAAGAAGACATGGAAATCCACTTCTGGGAATCAGCCAATGAAAACATGACTACAATAGGCTATTGACTAATATAATGTTTGCTGGAATATGAGCCACCTAGGTTGGAAGGTAGCCAAAATATATACAGCAATGAACTCAAGTATACCAATGGTCCTGAAAATACTGCATGACCAATCAAAGTTTCATTAACAACAAGAAAAAAATGCACACCAAAAATGTGTTCCTACCATCTATTAAATGAAAACAATCACCTCTCTGTTGTCCCATCTCCATTCACTGGTGGCTGAAAATAGCAAGGCTGTCTTACTGATGTCAGAGATAAATTTCCTGAGAAACAAATATGACAAGGTGGTTTTGTTTTACTTGGTCATAGATGCAGGTTCTGCCTAAGGCATCATGGATAATTAGTCTCTGCCATAGGCCTTAGTGTTCTCATAAGCAATATGAAGTAGCTTTAAGTTCTCAAGTTATAGGTATGTTGGAGGTAGAGCCCAGTTTACCTCATGGGTTTTCTATAGAACATCCCTCTGTTATGGCTTTTAAAGTATGGTGTGTACTTCAAAAAGCCAGGATTGAATGTTCTATTATTCTAGTCCATATCATAGGTCCTCAGGAACTGTACAGAAACTCAATCCAATGTGTCTTATTAAGAGTATAGTACAGGCATATTCTCTTTCATGTAAGTATTGCTAGTCATTTCTTCCCATTGGGAGATTAGTCCTCCCCTTTTTCTACCAACAGAAATGTGCTTGTGTTCTCTAAGATATGTGTGCTCCCTTTCCCCCCTCTTGATTTGATTTTCCCTTCAGTATCCCTTATCACTCTGACAGGAATGTCTGTTGGTTTAGGGTGTACTTAGCACATTTTTCTATAGCAACAACTGAATGGTCCCTTTCCTTTTCCCCGTCTTGAAACTCTTATCCTCATCAAAGTGAGGTCTTTTCTGTCAAAGTGGTTTTTAATATGTATGGAGGGAGATGTTGGTGTATGCTTCATAGGCACTTGCAGACTTTCTACTGTATTGCTTAGCAGACTGGCTTAGTGGATTGAATGATCTAAAGGTATGAGTTTGCCCTCACCTTATGGACTAGTGTGTCCACCTATGGAAGACACAGCAGCAGAGATATGGAATGCTTGCTTACAGGAGTGTACTCATACAATATTTGTTCTTTTATGACTAACATCATCCAACACAATAGTTTCCAGATGGTGCCTGGTTATCAGGGCATGGGAAGGGGGTAGGGAAGCATCTGGGATCTTAAAGGGTTATTTTCAAAAGAGCAGCCATTTGAGTAAGATATCAACTAAGCCCAAATGAAAGAAACATTCCAACCTGCCTGATCAAAGGGTTGTGAATGATATCCAAAACTGAAGGATGGAATGGTATCAGAGACTAAATTGTGAAATTCTGGTTGGCAAAAGGTTATGGATGACAGTGGAAGCCCAAAATACATATTTATGACCTGCACATAAAATAAGCTTCTGGTGATTTCCCCCTGACCATAATTGAGGTATGGAGATAATCTGGTTATGAGACAGAGAGTATTATGGAGATGATTATAGTACATTAAGATAAAAATCTGATTTCACTTGTTAAAAACTTAAATTTGATCCCATTTTGACAAATTTTGCATTTTCTCTGATTTTATATCTTGTGTTTTCTTTTGAACTGGAGCTTATGTCTGTTGCACTTTGTTGTTGGCGGTAGGCTTCTTGACTCTCTGTTAAGTATTTCCCTTTATTTTTTCAGTAAATGAAACCCAGGATGGGTGAATTCATAGAGAGAATAATTCGATTAAGGATTCCTGGGTAGAGAGTGGCAGGGGATGTTGCGGGGTAATGGGTTTCTAATAGATAATGTTTTAAAACAGATTCTGAAAGAATTTGTACTGCATTTCTTGATATGACTGAACTATTGAGTTGAATAATGTCTGGATTGTGACCTAATAAAATCATTTAAAATAGAAAATATACTAGAAATATGAAGAAGCAACTGATATTTATAATTTTACGAGTAAATAATAGACTTTTTATAAACATTTTAATTTTAAAATTCTTCAAGTTTCAGAGGAAGCTGCAAAGTTAGTAAGGACAATATCCATGTACCCTGCACTCAGTTCTTTAATGAAAATATCTTACAAGGCCATGATAAGTTGTCAAAACCAAGAAATTGACATTGTTCCAATACTATTATTAACTCAAGTAGAAAAAAATTCAGATTTTACCAGCCTCTATATGCATTTTTCTCCTTTTGGTGGACATTGTTGTGAATCATAATCATGTGTGTAAATTTCAGTGACCATATCTACAAAGATCCAGAGCTGTTTTATCATCACAAATAAATTTTCTTCTTTTATCCTTAATCGTAATCCTCTCCCCAAACCTAGCTCAGACATTTGCTAGTTTACTTTCTATCACTATGATTTTAACACTTCAAAAAACATCATGGTCTTAAAAACAAACAAACAAGACTATTTCAGTGTTGTCCTAAAAGAAAACCAATTTTAATAACTTTTTTTCTTGAGAAGTGCTTATATGTAATCCAACAAACGACTTTTTCTGATTCTTTTCCTCTTTATATTCTCTATTTTTAAATCTCTGTAGAGAACCCTATCTGTGAGGTTAGGTATCTCATACATTTCATATTTTCTTATTACTTTACTGTCTCCAACCTGTCACTTGCCCCAGCATAGTAAAGCAGAAAAGATTAAAGTATTTCTACCAGGCCCCAGAGTTCAGAATGCTTATACTAGTATTAGGGACAAAAGAAGAAGAAAAGGAATCTAGAGAGTTCTGCTTCAGGTCCTCTCCTGGTTTCAGCAGAATAGAAATTCATTTCTATAGGGATTGGGGGAATATCTTCAATATTATGATTCTGAGGATATTATAGGGCATTTACACTTGGTAATTACCCTGGTTCATATACTATCCCTAAGTACATGCTATCTTAAGAGAGTATGTGTGTGTGTGGGGGAGAGTACGTGAACCTTACTGTGACATTTCAACAATGTTCAATGGAAATTAGAAATTGCCATTCCATGGAAGTGCTTGTGGGAGCAGACACAATACTCAGTAGTTACCAGATGTCATTTAATGGTAGATGACAAAGAAATAAGTCCACAAAATGCCACGACATGTCACAACACTTCTCAAAACTCTAAAACTGCTTGAAAAGAAATATATGCTAAGTAATGTTGTCAAATGCATGCAGATTTAATACATTTCTCTCTCTTACTGTTAAAAAAATTGCTTTATAAAATCACTGGTCAAAATAGATAATTCTTTAATCCTGTTACCAAACAAAAACGTAGGTGTGATTTTTTTAAAGGAAAAATGAATTATGCAAGCACTAAGAATAGGAGAATAGGAATTAAAAGAGTTCTTTATATAAATTTGCCTTTTTCTCAGTCAACAGATGTGCTGTTATTGGGGTTTAATTCAACTAAATAAACACATAAAGAATCCCTTGTCCACATGACAAGAATAATGCTACTTAGTATATTACACTATAAAAGCTACAGAAGTTGAAAAAAAAAAAGAATATTATTTTCCTAGGGTTGCCAGATCATCATACCATAATCCAGGTGGCTTTAAACAACAGGAATTTACTGTTTTATAGTTCTGGAGGATCTAAATCTGAAATCAGTGGTGGCAGAGCCATATTCTCTCTAAAGTCTCTAGGAGAGTAGTATTCTTACAGATTCCAGTGGTTTAATCAGGCCTTGGCATTCCTTCACTTCTAGATGTACCATTGCAATCCCTATCTCCATCTTTAGATGACAGTCTTTTAACTGTGGCCCCTTTTATAAAAGTATCAGTAATGTTGATTTAGAACCCACCATCTCCAATATGATTTGAAGTTAATTGATTACATCAAACCATAAGCATGTTCATATTGCATGAATGTTAGAGTTTATGTCCTAAACATTAGATTCTAAGGTTTGGGATATCAATATATTTTTGGGGAGTCATAACTCAACCCATATTAAAAGACTTTTTTAAGGAAACATTTCTTTTGTAATAAAAATAAAGGTTGGAGAATAGAGGGAGGAGCTAGACCTTCCTACTCTACTGGCATTCCATTCAAAAACTCATATCCCAGACATTTTGTTGAAGAAAAGTCTCCATTACACTTCTCCAATGAACTGAAAATTTGTTCTCAATAGCCTCACCTTATCAAAATTCTTTGAATATGTGTTGCCTCTCCTACTTTTTTATGGAAAATTTATTCCACATCCCCAGTACCTTTAGGACAATATCTGAGTCTGTTTCATCTACTAAAGTACATTTCAGTGTACTTTTTGTACCATTCATGAATGTGTACGTAACACAAATGAGTGAGGTCTGACCCACCAGTCAAATCACATTATGAGAATATTTCTTAATCTCCAAAACTTTTGCCTTTTACATATAATTGTCTGTCTACTTCCAGCCTTTTGTAACCACAAATCTGCTTTCTGACAATCTTGCCATCTGATTGTTTCTGACTTGCAGTGGCCCTGCAAAGGGGTTTTGAGAATATAAATCTTTAGAGGGGCAGGTAGCCTCATCTTTCTCCTGTGGAGCAGCTGGTGGCTTTGAACTACTGGCCTTGTGGTGAGCCATCCTAAAGCTTATCCTACTATTGTATGCCTTTTCCAGAATACCATATGAATGGAACCATACAATGGATAAGCAGTCTTTCATGGCTGGGTTCTTACATTTAGAGTAATACTATCGAGTTCATCTATATCGTTGTATAAATCATTGATTATTTTGTTGCTGTGTTTATTTATTTATTTTTTTGAATCCTTTTATTGGGGGCTCATGCAACTCATCATAATTCAATTGTGTGTCAAGCACATCTGTATGTCCACTGCCCTCATCATTCTCATAACATATGCTTTTGCTCTAAGCCCTTGGCATCAACTCATTTTTCCCCTCCCTCCCTCCCCCTCATAAACATTTGGTAACCTATAAATTATTATTACTTTGTCATATCTTACACTGTCCAATGTCTTCCTTCACTCACTTCCCAGTTGTCCATACCCCATGAAGGAGTTTACATGTAGATCCTTATAATCGGTTCCCCCTTTCTACCCTCCCTTCCCTTCATCCTCCCAGTATCGTCACTCTCACCACTGGTCCTGAAGGGATCATCTGTCCCGGATTTCCTATGTTTCCAGTGCCTGTTTGTACCAGTGTATATCCTCTGGTCTAGCTATATTTGTAAGTAGAATTGGGACATGATAGTGGGAAGATGGAAGTGTTGAAGAACTGGAGGAAAGTTGTATGTCTCATCATTGCTATACTGCACCCGGAATAATTTGTCTCCTACCTATGACCCCTCTGTAAGGAGAAGTCCATTACCTATAGATGGACTTTGTGTCCGCAAGCTGTACTCCCCCTCATTTACAATAATAAAATTTTGGATTCCTTGATGTCTGATACCTGATCCCTTCGACACCTCATGGTCACACAAACTGATAGGTGTCTTCAATGTGGACTTTGTTGCTTCTGAGCTAGATAGCAGCTAGTTTATCTTCAATCCTTTAAGACCCCAGACACTAAATCTTTTCATAGCCGAGTACCATCAGCTTTCTTTATCACCTTTGCTTTTTTTTTTTTCTCACATCACTGCCCTGGTGGTCACCTTTACTTTTGCATACATTTGTCTTCAGTGATCCCTGCGGCAAGGTGGGCACACAATATGATTTTGTCCTCAGCCATCATGTCATGGAATGCCAATTTAATAGAACAAAGTGTTCTTGCACTGAGGAAATACTTGAATGGAGTTCCAATATCCATCTGCTGTCATAATACTGAGACTATAAATATGTGCCATAAATCTATTTCCCCTTCATCATATAAAATATATTTGCCTATGTACATGGCTGTATTTAGACCACTATAAATGACCCTTGCCTCCTATTTCCTTTCTCTATTTTCTTATACTTCCCTCCTGTCCCACTATCATGTTCAGCCTTCGTTTGGGTTTGTTTTAGTAACTTCTTTTAGTTACTCTCCCCTTGATCAAGCCCTACCACACCTCTGACTCCCTCCTTGCCACTAATTTTGTATCACTTGTTATTCCCTTGTCCCTGGGTTGGTCAACACCACCTCCTTTCCCCCACTAACCCTTCTTCCATACCCCCTCCCCCCTGAACAATCGGTCCGATCATCCAGCTTATAAACCTGCAGATATGATACTATGTAC
This sequence comes from Nesogale talazaci, assembly GCA_004026705.1. Classification (NCBI taxonomy): domain Eukaryota; kingdom Metazoa; phylum Chordata; class Mammalia; order Afrosoricida; family Tenrecidae; genus Nesogale; species Nesogale talazaci. Next base: position 91,081 of record PVJH01005178.1, read on the forward strand.
AAAAAAAAACAAGAAAGCAAGAAGTGATAATAGAAAATGAAACAAAAACTACAACAAGAAAAAAAACAATGTCCCGAAAAAAATATATAAATATTATTAGTAAGGCAAAACTCATAAATAGTTAAAGGTCTGTTTGTTGACCTCCAGGAGTAATCTCTGGTCAAGTACGTGAAGCACCACGCTCTGGCCCCCAAATCTATCCTTGCCACTCCCTCAAGACCCCCATGCTATGCTCTTCCCGCTGCTCTGCTGCACAAATTTAGTGTTTTTCTCTATGTGGTAAGGACATCTGAAATCCTAACACTGTGTCTCCAGTGTTGTCCCCCATAGAGCCTTGGGTCAGCAAGGGATGTGTCTCACAGTGGAGCTGGTGTTCTGGTTCTCTCTGTGCTCAGGTCAGACATGTCCCTCTCCCCTGATCTTCAGTGCTATCCTCTCAAGTAAATTATTCTGGGGAGGGGTGGCTGTCTTCATGGTTGGGACTGGGCCCAAGCTTTCAGATTCCCTACACTGGCTTCCCACTCCATGCCATCTTGTTGCATTCATGTCCTAGAACAGAGACTTCAAGTCTGGTCTCTTTTTCCCTGTAGAGATATAAGCAATACTCTCCTCTTGGGTGGATTAGTGAACTGCTACCCTGCTACACATTACTATCTTCCCCCCTCCCTCCTTTATAGTTGGATACCATAGATAGCCCTGGACTTGGTCTGGTCATATTACCTGGAATTCATCCCATTAATTTTTATACACAGTAGCTTTTCCCCTATTCCCTTTATGTCTTTTATTAAAAGCTTACCTCAGCAGACTCACGTTCTACTTGTCTTCTGCACTTGGTTTACTTCACTTAGCATGATTTCTCCCAGTTCTTTACATGCAGTGATATGCTTCATGTGTTCCTCACTACTTTGCAGTGATGCATATGTGTGGACCACAGTTTTTAAATCCATTCATCCTTTGTTGGAAATTTGAGTTGTTTCCAACTCCTTGCAATTGCAAACCATACCCCAATGAACATTGGAGCATGAATGTCTGATAATTGTTTGTTTTTTGCCTTTTCTGGATTTATACTCAGTTGAGCAATTGCTGGATCACATGGTAGCTCAATTTCCATCTGTTTTAGAAATTGCCAAATTGATTTCTATAGAAGTTGTACATACCTACAGGTCCACCAGTAGTGGGTGAGGCTTCCTATCTCATTACAGCCCCTCCAACACTGTTGCTTTCTGATTTTTTGAATTGGGCTATCTTCATGGGTGTTAGGTGATATCTCATAGTTGTTTCAATTTGCATTTTTATAATTGCTAATGATCAGGAACATTTTCTCATGTGTTTATTGGCCATTTGAATTTCTGCTCCTGTGAAATTTCTGTTCAGGTCCTTTGTCCACTTCCTCAGTGGGTAGTTAGTTTTTCTCTTATCGAACACTTACAAAGTGTTATAGATTTTAGTAATAAGGCCTTTGTCTGATGTGTCATTGCTACAGATGTTTTCCCAGTCAGTGGGCTCTCTTATTACTCTCTTGGTGAATTCTCAATGGAAACAAGTGATTTATCTTCAGTGTATACCACTTGTCAATTTGTGAATCCTATGTGTTTGTATCCTTCACTATTTCTGATAGTCTACGTATCTATCCCCTGTGTCAAGGTTCTCAGATTTGTCCCAATTCCCTCACTTGATGGCCCTAATTGTTTCAGGTTTTACCTCAAGGTGTGTGCTCCACCTTGAGTTTATTCTTGTGCATGGAATGAGGTAAGGGTATTACTTCATTTTTCTGACGGTAAATACCCATTTTTTCCAGCACCATTTATTGAAGAGGGAATCAGCTTTCCATTTGACAATTTGAGGTCCTTATCAAAAATCAGTTGCCTGAATCCTGATGTTTTTATTTCTAGGTCTTCAGTTCTTTTCCATTTTTCTGAGCATCTGTTGTTATACCAGTACCACACCGTTTTGACTACTTTGACTGTACAGTACATGCTAGAATCAGGTAAAGCAAACCCTCCCACTTTGCCATTCTTCTTGATGAGTTCTCTCCTAATTCGGGGCTTCTTCCCTCTCCATATGAAGTTGATCATTAGTTTTTCCAGTTCTTTGAAGGATGATGGTATTCTTGTTGGGAGAGCATTGCACAGTGCCTTGGATAGAACTCACATCTTTACTATGTTGATTCTTCCAATCCGTGAGCATGGGGTAATCTTCCATTTCATAAGATCTCTCTTGATTTCATGTAAAAGTGTTCTATAATGTTCCTCATACAAGTTCTTTGGATTTTTTTGTCAGATATATCTCTAGTATTTCACTTTTTGATTGGCTATTGTAAAAGGTACTACCTTTTTAATTACCTTTTCTGTGATCCTGCCTGATGTGTATAGCAGTCTGATAGACTTCTGTTTGTTGATCTTGTATCCTGCCACTCTGCCATATTCTTCTATTGCTTCTTATACTCCACTAGTGGAATTTAGGTGATTTTTTATGTATAGAATCATATCGTCTGTGAATAATGATAATTTCACTTCTTCCTTCCCCAGATAGATACCTTTGATGTCTTTTCTTTGTCTTCTGTTGTTAGCTAGGACCTCCAATCAGAATGGGGACAAGAATCCCCATTCTTGTCTGATCCCCTTTTTCAATGGTCCCCATTGATTGCCACATTGGCAGTTGGTATATTTCATATATACCTTGTATAATATTGAGGAATTTTCCTTCTATTCCTATCTTTTTGAGTTTCTTAAACAGGAGTTGGTGTTGTTGTTGGATGTTGTCAAATGCTTTTTCCACATTAATTGATATTATGTAGTTCTTATCATTCCCCCCCCCCCCCCCCCGTCAATGTGCTGAGTAATACTAATGGTCTTTCTTATGTTGAACCATCACTGCATCCCTGGTATGACTCCCATTTGGTCATGGTGAATTATTTTTTAATGTGTTTTTTGTATTCTATTGGTCAATATTTTGTTAAGGATTTTTGCATTGATGTTCCTTAGGGATACAGGTCTGTAATTCTCAACTCTTGTGGGATCTCAGAGTTACATTGGCTTCATGGAGTTTGGACACTTTCTTTTTCTATGTTTTGAAAGATTTTGTATAATATTGGAGTCAGTTTTTCCCCTGAATACATGGTAGAATTCTCCTGCCAAAGAGTCTGAGGAAGGATTGTGTTTCCAATATTTTCCATGTCTTTCAAGTTGTTGAATTTGTTAGAGTACAGGCCTTCATGGTATTGTGTAATTATCCTTTTGATTTCATTAGAGCTCATTGTAATATTCGCTATTTCATCCTTCATCCTTAGAGTTGACATTTGTCCCTTTCTTTCTTTGGTTAATTTTTCCAGCAGTCTATGAATTCTGTTTATCTTTTCAAAGAATCAACTTTTGTCAGCATTATCTTTTCCCATCTTCTCCCTCTCCTATAATTCAGCTTTGATCTTTATTATTTCTATCCTTTTGCTCTTACTAGTATTGTTTTGTTGACTCTGTTATAATTGATGTAAGTTTTGTGCCAATATATCATCCTCTTCTTTTTTATGTGTGCATTATTGATACCAGCCTCTCTCTGATATATGCATTTGCTGTATCCCAAAGGTTTTGGTACATCATATATTTTCATTCTCATTAATATCTAGAGACTTCATGATTTCATCTCCAATCTGAGTCAATACCCACTCCTCGTTTGCAACAGAGAATCATTCATCCTCTAATTGATTGCTCTTATTTTCTTCACCATCCTTCTATTGATTTCAAGCCTTATGGCACAATGATCAGAGAGATGTCACTATAATCGCTATGTGCTTGAATTTACTCAGGTTCAACTTGTGTCCCAGGATGTGGTCTATCTTTGAATATGTGCCATGAGGGAATGAAAGGAATGTGATTTTTAAAAAATTTGGGTGGAAAGTCTCTGAAAATATCTATCATGTCAAGTCATCCAATTGTGATGTTTAGATCTATAACTTCCTTGTTGAGTTTCTTTCCAAATGATCTGTCTTTTTCAGATAGTGGTGTATTAAAGTCACCAGCTATAATTGTTGAGCTTGTGATTCCTTTTCTCATCTTTTGGAGTGTTTGATTAACAAATTCGTGGGGCTCTTGTTGGGTGTATATATATTTATTATGCTCACTGGCTCTTGATCTGTTTCCTTGAACCTTCTATAGTGCCCCTTCTTGTTTCTTGTTATGGTCTGTACCTTGAGATCAAATTTGTCTGATAATGCTTTTTTTCCCATTGCCATTTACTTGGTGTATTTTTCTCCAACCTTTAGTTATCAACCTGTTTTTGTCTGCAAGCTTAAGATGGATCTCCTATAGGCAATTGATTGATGGGTTGTGTTTCCTGAGCCAGTCTGTTAGTATCCGCTTTTACATTCAGTGTAATTATATCTGTCTGCAGGCTCTGTGGGGTCATCTTGTAGCTTTTGTGTTGGGTGTTTTTCTAACTAGCTTTCTTATCTACTTGTTCGTGTGTGTAGTTCCTTTTTGCCTTCTTTCCTCTATTGAGCCAATGCTATCTTAGGGGTTATTTTCTCTTTCCCGCCCTATGGGTGAAGTTGTTCTATGGTCTCCTGTTTGCACTCGATGAATGTTGATCTGTCCATACAGGATCGGCAAGGATATTTTGTAGGATTGGTTTTCTTTGTGTGTATTCTTTGAGCTTTTCCTCATCTGGAACGATTCTTACTTCTCCATCTATCTTAATAGATAATTTGGTCAGACGTAGTATGCTTGGGGTTGTATTGTTTTCCTTCAGTTTTCCAAATATGATACTTCATTCCCTATTCTTCTATATCATGTCCACTTATAGGTCTGAACAACTCTTATTAAGGTATCTTTATACGTGATTATTTGCTTTTCCCTAGCCATCTCCATTTCCTCTTAGTTGGATAATTTAACTGTTATGTGTCTTGGTGACTTATTCTTGGGGCTCATTCTGGCTGGTGTTCTTGTTTTTTTGTTTGTTTGTTTGTTTGTTTGGGCATCACTGCTCTCTGGTGGGAGTGGGGGGCTCAGCCTTGCTCCTGGAGAGCTGATGCTGGATTTGAACTGCCAAGCCAGTGAGCTGTAGTCCTGTACTCAACCACTACATCACCGGGGCTCAGCCATGGCTGGTGTTCTTTCAGCCTCCTAAATGATAGTCTGATTTTTATTTATTGTCAGGAAGTTTTCCTCTCAGAATTCCCTTGCTATTTTAGCTGTTGCTTCTTTGCTGTGTCTTTTTCCAGCAGTCAAATTATTCTAATGTTCCTCTTCATAGTATCAGACATGGCCTTTAAGTTTTCTTCAGCTTCTCTTATTGTCTTATTTGACTGCTTTTCCCATTTGTGGAGGTCTGCTTGGTTATCCTCTAGATCACTAATGCAATTCTCTGCCTGTCTGTCAATTTGCCAATGGATTTTGTTATTTCATCCCTTAAGTCTTCTATTTCCTATTGGTGTGTTGCCTTTACCTCCTCTATCATTTCATTCTTTTTCTGTATTGTTTCCCTCATAGCCTGTATGACTGCAAGCAGCATTCTGAAATTTCTTTTTGTGACTGGTCATTATCTGCTTCTTCTATGCACATTGTTAGGTTCATGACTTCTTCTGACATTTTCTTTTATTTCTCCTGCTTTTTCTTTAATGCTGTTATGGCTGGTTGCTGTTTATGTGTTGTTTTAGAGTAGCCTGAAGCCATCTTCCAGAATTGAAAAGCACTGGTACCTCTCTTGAAGGACTCCTATAAGTGCTTTTACAAAGTACCTACAGGTAGCTGTACTTGGAGATCAGGCTACCACTGTATTTTCCTATGGCTTCACTCTTACCCTGGTCAACCAATATTTCACTTTGTGGAATGTAAGTAGATAGTTCTATCAGCGGACATTGGTCAGGTTGTTATTGGCCTATGAGGGCGGCTTTTCCCTGACTGTTCGCTATGTAGGCCATAGAGGTTTGTGTCACAGGGCGTGGAGCCCCTCGGCATGTGGTGTTTCCTTCTGCATCTGGAATGCTGAGGAGGGTATGTGACTGTACCCTCCCTGGTGTAGAGCACTGTACCTGGCAGGCCAAATTACCCTAGTCAAAGAGATTGCATGGCAGTTGATCAGATGTCACTGCAGCAGCATGGAACACCACTAGTGGTTGCCATGAGTTTCCCCAGTCACTTGTAGGGTCTTGTTGTTTCGATTGGATTTCCTCCAGCCATTTGAAGGAGAGCACCTCCAGCCACCTGGGGTAAAGAGAAGGGATGGAATGGTTTCCTAAGCTGCATATAAAACCTGCAAATGCAGGTGGTAGGTCCCCCAACTGGGTTTTCAGAAAACCCTGGGCTGAGGGCCGTGTCTGGAAGGATGATAGCAATTTGTGAAAGGAAAGAGAAGGAGAGGAGAAGAAAAAGAGAAAGAAGGAAAGAAAGACAAGAGAAAAAATACCTAGCAAACTAACACCCACCGAAAAAATGAGAAAATACATCTGCTCAGGCTGTAGTGGGAAAGAGAGAAGGGGATAGAAGAGGAGAAAAGAAGAAAAAGTGAAATCAGAATAAGATAATGGTGTGTGCTAGTCCAGGTAAACTTGAGAAACAAATACATACTGGCATATAGATATAGGGGTATCGTTCATAATCAAGAGCAATTGGACATTAAGAAAGCATCCCAACCCTGTCGAATTCAAAGTCATAAGTCTCATATGCCCGATATCAGCCTATAATGTCTCCTTCTGACTCACAAAGTCACAGGCCAGTGAGTTCAGAGACCCAGCGCTGGCAGGGGTACCCTCATGGCTCCTCGCTTCCAGGCCTTAGGGTACATCAACAGCATCCAGTGGTGGTAGAAGCAACTCAATGCTGGCAGGGGTATCCACGTGGCTTCTCCAGCTTCAGAGGTCTGGTTCCATCAGGGCAAAGCTGTGTGGATTCTCCTCTGGCTCCTGCAGCTCTTCAGACACTGCCATCTTTTCTTGTCTGTAATTCATCATCTCTGAGACTCATTTCCAACAACTGGGGACCCAGCTTTTCAACTTCATGAGGGATATAATCGCGAGATTTCCCGGAAGTCCTAGGAGAAAGCCATGCCTACACGGAGGCCTCATTGTCTACTCAATGGCTATCTCCAGATTAACAGGCTAGACTCCACCCCTACATCTCAATCATGAAATTAATATAAGCACATGATCACCACATGGGGGGAGATCAAAGAGAAAAAAATAGATAGCTGAGCTCCATGCTGTGTGTAGCACTGCTTTGTGCTGGGTGTGGTACTGTCCCAGGGGCCAGGTTACCCTAGGCAGATAGTCATGGACTAGAAACCATGAGTGGCAAGTGGAAATAAGGAGAGGGAGAGGGGAGAAACAGAAAAGCAGAAAGAGATGAGAAGAAAGCCAAGAGAGAGAGAGAGAAGAGAGAAAATAGAACAGAAAGAAACAAGGGAAAAACACAACTGTGAGTACTAAGGTTGACTGTGATGCTAAAGAGAGAAGGAAATAATAAAGAATGAAGAAATAGCTGAGGGCTGACCCCTGGTGGCCTAGTGGTTTTGTGAGGGACTATAGTCCACTGGGTTGGTGGTTCAAATCCAGCAGCAGCTCTCTAGGAGCAAGGCTGGACCTCCTACTCCCCCCCAGGGCAGTGATGCCACACACACACACACACACACACACACACACATACATACAAAGAAGAAATAGCTGATCCTTGCTGGTGTGAATGTGGACTTAGAGGCATTTGAGCCCTGCTCCAAGATGGCAGGTTTGTTGTGTCCATTTAGTGCCGGGACCCAGTGGCATACAGGGCATAATTTCCTTGGTTAGCAAAATCACCTTAGAAGCCCAACCGAGGTTTCCTCAGCAGCGCAGAGCACTGTAGAGGGCTGTCATAGTTGCCTTGTGTGATGTGGAGCCTTCTACAAAGGGCAGGTCGGCATTCCCCCTGCTATTTGGCTTGAGTTGTCCAAGGAAGAGGGTAGTGACCTGGAATCCTGCAGTATTGTATGATAGGATAGAGTGCGAGAGAAAAGGAAGAAAAAGAGAGAGAAAAAACCACTAAGCAGCACTATGCCTGTTGATAGTGATTGCGGTGGGAAAGATAACAGAATAATTGAATAAAGAAAGAAGAAGTAGAGTGGCAAATAAGGAGGGAACTCAGCACGATTGCCTGACTGTGGAGCTGGAGGAGTTCCAACTCTGCCTCAAGGTTACAGAATGGTGTGCCAGCTTGTTATAGGGTCCCACAGATGGTGGGTGAGGTTACCCTTGAAGCCATGGTCCCACAGCCACTAGGTGTCAGTTTCCAGCAGTATTGAGCACTGGGGTTCACTGGAATGCCTGCCTTGTACTGTATGTAGCACTACAGCAGGGGGGTGCCCAGGGCAGGTAGGGTCTCATCCTCTGTGTGTAGACTCAGAGAGATGGGATCTGGATTTATTAATCTATTTGGACTGCTTGTGCCCTAGAAACCTAGAGGTGTTTATTTATTTATTTTTTTCCCCCATGGCTAGTTAAGATAGAATTAGACTAAATTGGCTCCCTGGCTCTTCCCCCAGGTAGGAGCAAGGTCTTTGTTGTGTTGAAAGCCTCCAGGCCCTGTGGCATTCCAAGCATGAGCTCCCTTCTCATGCAAATGTGTTTTAAGAACTTCAGTACATGCCTCCTTGGGGGTTGATTAATGAGCCTGAGCTTTGCTGTTTTTTTTAATCCCCCAAATATAGATTCATATTTTGGATTTTTGGTGCTCTGAATTTGATTTTGGAGGCAGAATGGGGAGATTCAGCTTCTCAGGAAGGTTGTTTACTTTCTGGATGACTGTATCTGAATTCACCACCCGGACTATACCTGTCTGCTTGTTATCTGTCAGGCCAACATGCTGAATCAGATAAATTCCTGCTTTTTTTTCTACTCCAATTTATGGCTTCCTGCCTGCCCCACTGAGGGGCCTAAGGATCTGAGCCCAGTACAGCTAACCGCATGTGGGGTGCTCTGTGGGTGGGTGCTGTGACTAATTCACGGGGGTCTGTCTGGGAATATGTACCCTTGGGGTATATCCTGGGGAAATCCCTACTTGGGGTGAAAGGGCAGAGAGCCCATGAGCCCTGAACAGCTGAACCTAGAGCTATTTAATGCATTCTTGGTTTGCTTTGTGAATGAAAATCACAAAAAATTGGGGTTCAGGACAGACTCTGGTCCCCTAGTTCTAATTTCTGGACTTCACTGCCTAGTCTCCTTCTCCTTACCTCCCTCTCCTCTGGTCTGGTAGCAGGAACTCTCAGCGAGCTAGTGTTAAGTAGACGCCATTTTTCTTGGTCTCCACCCCTTCTACTTTTGGCTTCCACCTTCCTCCTCATCTTTTGTGAGAACATATTCCACTGTACTCTTTACCCTTTTAATATTTTTCCAGACTTGGAAGGGAATCCAAGTCCCAATTCTTCATTCAGAACTTAACTGCCTTCTACTTCTAGGTTGTTTTAAAGTTTCATGAAATGGTTCTGGCATTTATTAAATTGCCATTATGAGTCCAAGCATTTTTGGTATAATTTAATTCACACCATGAAATGTACCTCAGACACTTGCATCTCGATTACAAGGTTAAAAATATACCAAAGAAGATGCCAATGGCAAGTGCTAAGAGAAGCATGGAGGTTGGGGCTGTTGTGGTCAGGTTTCTAAAGACAACTGTGAGTACCTCAATTCAATCACGATAAGCCTCGTCTCTAGAGCTTTGCTCTGACATAGAAGTTCTTGTTTCATTTTTATTTTCTTAATATAGTTTGAGTTGGGTATTTGCAATTAATTGCTTGCAATTAAACAGGATACCAACACTTCACTTCCACCACCACCCTCCAAAATATATTGTAAATATATTTACAGTCAAAATAAAATAAAAACCCACTGTCCTTGAGTGTATTGCAACTCAAAGCACCCATAAACAAGGTTTCCGAGGCTTTGTAAATCTTTGAGGGAGAAAACAGTTTCATTTTTCTTTGTGAAGCTACTGGTGAGTTGAAGTTGCTTATCTTTGAAATAGGCATTACATTCTAATTCCTAAGAAATGTCACAGCCCTGGAAATCCTATTTTTAATTCTTTTTTTTTGTGTGTGGGGGGCTCTTGTCATTCATATTTTCCTTAAGTCATACTGCTTGATTTTCCTTTTAATTGGGGTTAGTGATTTAAAATTACATTTTAATTATTTATTTCATAATAAGCTAATTAAAAATTAAAAACTAGAGACATTTTCTGTTCTTGAACTTCAAGATGTAGCTTTTAATGAAATTCACTGCAGTTCTTTTTTATTTAATAAATGTTCCAAATCTCACCAGGCAGAGCAGCTTTTTACTAAAAAGGATTATCAATGTTTAATTTTGCTATATTATAATGTTCTTTTTATTAGAGTCATGGAGAAGCTTTTCTCTGCTTAAGTATTTCCTTGTAATACATGTTCTAATTTCACCTCTGACAAACTTTAGTTTAACTTCAGAATTCTAGTCAACTAACTTTTTTTTCCTATGAGACAGTCTAACTTTAGTCAAAAACAGAGGCTTTATATGTTGTTATTAGTCTTATGTTGTACCTTATGTATAAGAGAATGAAATGTTGCCCGGTCTTGTATTGATCTTCATGGCTGCTGGTATTTTTAAACCCATGAATAATGACATGAAATTCAGGATAGTTAAATCTATACAGAGAGTTGCTAAATTAGTAATTATCTATGGAAATATCAGAGAATGATTGGAAGAAAATGGGTAGCTATCAACAAAAAGTATGAGAAGAAAATGTTCTGAAATTCATTGTGGTAATAGTTTCTCAACAATTGACAAAATGATTGATTGATTAAATTGTATGATATGTGAAGTGTATACCAGTAAAATGTTTTTTTAAAATAAAGAATGATATTAACTTCTCACTTTTCAATATAGTCTATCCAATTGACTTACTAACTCATGTTTCTAATTCCTCATAAAACTTATTGCTCAATCACCATGAAGCAAGCTTTTCCAAACACAATATGTTTCTTCTCAATTGTGGAAAGATATGTTGTTTTTTGTTTAAATAGGACTACCCAAACAAAATAATTATTGTTGCTTATATATACATTTTATTTTGAATCAAATATTAAAGGGTTAAAATGCATACAATAGATCCAAATGACATCCATTACATTTTGGGTCAAATTCCTCAGACATTTATACATATTTTTAAGTGACCATACATTTATTATTAGATAGTGTCAGTCAATTCTGTACATAGTGACATTATGTATCACAGAACCAAACACTACCCAGTCTTGCATCATCCTCACAATTGTAATGTTTAAGCCTATTTTGGATGCCATTATATCAATGCATTTCATTGAAGCTCTTCCTCTTTGCCTCTGACCCTCTATTTTATTAGGCTTGGTATTTTTCAGCAGGAACCAGTTTCTCCTGATAAATGTGCAAAGTGCCTGAGATGAAGAGAAATACTTGTATACACTTGTATATAGTAAGATTCTCACAATATGAAGTAGTAACAAAACTATGCAAGGTTATTCAACATAAATTAATTTTATAATTAACCTTCAATGAGGGTGCCAGGGAGACACCAGAGACAGCTGTTATGAATGAGTTCCTGAGTTCTTGAGAGGGCTTTCTGGACTGTGACACTATAGGCAGCTCTTTTTTTTGCTTTGTTCTTTTTCTTGTGCTTTTTTGGTGTCTGATGAGAACAACAATGAGGACATATTGCTACTTTAAAGTTAACTATAAACATTTAATTAGCATAAATGGTTCCCTGGAGATGAAGAGAAAGAAGAACTATCATAGATGGAGAAGACTGTATCTGAGCAGAAGTCCAGAATGTCAGGAGAAGGGTCTGACAGGAGCAATGGGCCAGTGCAAGGAAAGAGGAGGAGCATTGGGAAGGAGAACTCTGAAAAGTACTCAAAACATCAGGGCACTGAGGAATAGATGAGTCACCTTCAATGTCCAGGAGCATTCTTACTTCATCTTTAAGAACTAGACAAGTTATCTTTATTGTGTTTTTATTTCTACCTCTAACAAAAATAACTAACTAGTAATATTCATTTTCACATATATTCTAAAATTCTAGGTTTTTTACCCTAAATCGACAGCAACTCTCTCTCTCTCTCTCTCTCTCACACACACACACACACACACACACACACACACACACACATGCATGCACACCCGCGCATGAATGCAAATGTACCAGACCCACTATCATTACAATTCCAATTCATGTAGGATTTCTGTAGTTGTAAATCTTTAAGGAAACTCACGACCACATTATTCCTCTACAGAGAGGCTGGTAGGTTTGAGTGATTGACTTTTTGATTAGTAGTCTCATGATTAACTCATTATGCTACCAGGGCTCCTTATCCAAATTCTTTTGAGTTGATTTTATAATTGCCAGGTCTCTTAGTTTAACAATATTAGAATCAACTTAATAAACAGATTCCTAAATAATCTAAGTTTGCTTCAAACAAGTTTCAAGTTAACAAAAATGAAATAATCTTGAAAATAAATGAACATTATTGCTGCATTATTCACAAAATCAAAATTAAGTTGAAACAACTTAAAAGTCCATGAATCAAATGCTGTACCTACACAATGAGATATTATCCACCAATATAGACAAGTAAAGTGATATTGAACCTTGAAAATATTATGCTAGGTGAAGTAAATAAATACAGTGAAGTAAATAAACTTTTACTGGGTGAAGTAAATAAACACAGGGTAAATATTATATGATCTCATTTATGTATAAAGATACCTGTTTAATAGTTACCAACAGAGACAGGAGGTAGAAAGGAAGGGGAAATTATTGTCTAGACAGCACTGAGTTTCTTTTTATGGTAATGAACAATTTAGCAATGCATATTGGCAATAGCTTCACAATAGGATTTATGTAATCACGTTTAAGGAAGATATTAAATTGGCAAATGTTTTGCAATCTCCATTTGTTTAGCAATTTTTAAAGGCTGTAATTTTTTATAATAGCCACCCTATAGGACAAGATAACACTGCCCTTGTGGGTTTCTGCCTTTTACAAGAGCAGGAAGCCTTGGTTTTTTCCCCTAGAGTGGCTGGTGATATTTGAATTAATGACCTTACAATTAGCAGTCCAACACATAAACTCTATGCCACCAGTGAGTGAGAAAGTTTATAACTTTTATAAGTTAGGGGAAATATTCCTTCAATTCACTTTGTCAAGATGATATTTTGTGCAATAATTTCAAAATTGTTGAACATTATTTTCTGTCTTTGATGAGAAGCTGAGCCTCTTTGCCAGCACTGTCTCTGGTTGCTTCACAAAGGCAGTAAGTTCTGTAACTACATCTTTGATCACGGTGACCTGTCAGCATACATCACTATGGTAAAGCCAAATTGCCAATGATGTAGTCAAAGAATCATCATAATTGTTGGCAATGTTAGTCCATCTTAAGTTCCTGCAATTCAGGATAGTCTACAAGGCCGTTTCTAGGATGAATTCATTGTTAATGTTGCAAACATTGAAATTTGCTAGGCTAATATGCTGACAGATAAGCAGTCTTTGAATAGGAGGACTTCTGCAGCATGTTTCCTTCACCTCAGTGTATTTTGGGGTCTGATTATTTACAGTGATTTTCTGACAATGAACTCAAAATAGGTTTTACTATGGACAGAAAATGTGGAGAAATGTGCATTTTCTTTAAAAATATACAGTTTGGGATACAGAAGAAGATGGTGTCTAGTTAGATTCACCTCCTGGAGTTCCAGGCGGAAAATTGGGAGGATAATTCTATCTGCTATCTACTGTGCTGTACCCCAAGGAGGGTACACACATTTCCTCCTCAGCACTCCAATCACAGAGGAAAGCACCACATGCCACCCGACGTGTTCCAAGCATTGTAAAACACACCACTACAGCTTACTGAGAGATCAGCCAGTGAAACTCCACCCTTGTGTGTCCAGAAACACCTCACCAGCATCTTGTGAGAGGAGTATCCAACTCACATTGCAACTAATGGAATACTGGATGGCTGTGGTAAGAATGAAACCACAGAAGAAACTGTAGCAGCCCCCACTCCCCCAGTGTAGGTACTACAGGTAGTTCATAAAAGTATCATATGAGTCCCCCAAGAGAGAGCCCAGTGCTCTTTGAATCTGGAAGATGGCATTGGGCTCCTCTAAAACAAAGCATATACAGCAACCAACCCCAACAATCTCTGTGAAAAAGCAGGAGAAACAGAAGACAATGCTGGAAGAAATTATGAACATAGCAATGTATAGAAAAGACCGATATTGACCTATCACACAAAGAAAATTTAAGAATGCTGCTTGAAGTCATGCAGGACATGAGGGAAACAATCCAGAGAAAGGACGAAATGATAGAGGAGATAAAGGCAACACAGTAAAAGGAAATACAAGACTTAAGGAATGAAATAACAAAACCCAGTAGCAAGTTAACAGCCTTGGCCAACAGAACTGAGGAGGCAAAGAATCTGACCAGTGGCCTTGAGGATAACCAAGCAGATCCCCCCAAACGGAAAAAAAACAGTAAAATAAGACAGAGAAGCTGAAGAAAATCTCCTGAGAGCCATGTCTGATGCTACGAAGAGGTACAATATTAGAGTAATTAGATGTATTAGAAGAGGACACAACAAAGAAGTCAAACAGCGAAAATAGCAAGGAAATTCTGAGAGGAAAACTTCTCCAGCTTACTAAGGGAAAATACAGCAACCATTCAGGAGGCTGAAAAAACACCATCAAGACTGAACCCTAAGAAGTCTCCAAGACACATAATAGTTAAATTATCCAACTATGAGGAAAAGGAGTTTATAAGAGCAGCTAGGGAAAAGGAAATAGGCACTTATAAAGGTATCTAAATAAGAATATGTTCAGACCTGTCAGTGGACACAATGACGAAGAATAGGGAATGGAATAACATATTCCAAAAATTGAAGGAAAATATCACAAACCCAAGAATACTATACCTGGCCAAATTATCTATTAAGATAGATGGACAAGTAAGGGTCTTCCCAGACATGGAAAAATTCAAGGAATACATACAAAGGAACTCAGTTCTATAAAATATCATTGCCAACCCAGGATGGACAGAAGATCAACACTCAATGAGAGCAAATAAGAGACCATTACATAGAACAACTCCATCTATTGGGCAATAAAGAGAAAATAGCCCCCAAGATAGCATGAGCTCAAAAGTGGAAAGAAGGCAAGAATGAACAACACACGCACACAACACTAACTGATACAATAGGTGGCTAGGAAAACACCAAACAAAAAAGGTAAAAGATAACATCACAGATCCACAGATGGATTCAGTAACTCTGAATATCAATGGACTGAACTCAGGCATTAAAAGGCCAAGGGTAACAGACTGGCTTAGAAAACATAATCCACCAATATGCTGCCTAGAGGAGACCCATCTTAAGCTTGCAGACAAAAACAGTTTGATAATTAAAGGCTAGAGAAAAATACACCAAGCAAATTTCAATGCAAAAAAAAAAAAGCAGGGGAAGCAATCTTACTCTCTGACAAAACTGACCTCAAGGTACAAACCATAAAAGAGACAAGGAGGGTCACTATAATGTTAAAGGGAACAGTAGACCATGAACTATTGAACATAATAAATATACACAGACCCAACGAGAGTTGCATGAAATTCATAGACACTCCAAAAGATAAAAAAAGAAATCACAAGTTCAAAAATTATAATAAGTAACTAATACACCACTCTCTGAGAAAAACAGATCAGAAGGAAAGAAACTCAATAAGGAAGCTACAAATCTAAACCGCACAACTGGATGACTTGACCTGACAGATATTCTTAGAGCTTTCCACCCAAATGCAAAAAAAAAAAAAAAAATCATCATTCTTTTCAAGCCCAAAGAAAGGGAAAAAATGTGAAAAAAGATACTGCAGCTAAAATTTCATTTTTTGAAAGATTAAACAGAATTTATAGACTGCTGGTACACCTAACTAAAGAAAGGAAGAAAAAAATGTCAATTGAAAGTATGAAGGATGTAACGGGACATTACAACAGACCCTATGAGATCAAAAGGACAATCACACAGTAATATGGAGACCTGTACTCTAATGAATTCAATAACTTGGAAGACATGAACAAATACTTGGAAAAACATTCCCTCCCTAGACTCTCCCAGATGGATGTCAAGAACCTCAATAGACTCATAGCAGTGGAAGAAATTGACAAGGTTACCAAGGGATTCTCAACAAAAAAATCCCCTGGACGAGATGGTTTCAGAGAATAAGAGCAGGCATTCGGGGAAGAACTGACACCAATACTATACAAATTCATTCAGAATAAAGAAAAAGAAAGAAAACTCCCAAACTCTTTCTATGAAGTTAGCATAACTTTGATACCTAAAATGGGCAAGTATTTCACAAGAATTTAGAACTACAGACTAATATCCCTAATGAACATCAATGCAAAAATTCTTAACAAAACTGGCCAAAAGCACATTAAAAAATAATTCAACATGACCAAGTAGGGTTCATACCAAGGATGCAGGGATGGTTCAGATACAAAAGACCATTAGCATTATTTGCCACATTGGCAGGAAAACTCTTAAGGACCAAGTAATATTGATAGATGCAGAAAAAAACATTTGACAATATCCAACACCCATTCCTATCCATAGGAATAGAAGGAAAATTCCTCAAACTAACAGTCAACCTGCTAGCCAATGAAGAAAAGCTGAAAACAATTCCACTGAAGGAGGAGACCAGATGAGGATAACTCTTTATCCCACTCTTATTTAACATCCAATTGGAGGTCTTAGCTTATAACATAAGACAAAGAAAAGACATTGAAGATATTTGTCTGTGAAAGGAAGAGTCAAAACTATTATTATTATTAACAGATAATATAGTTTTATACATTGAAAATCCCCGAAACTCCACAAGTGGAGTTTCATTCATTGTTACATAGTTCACAATTGCAAGGACCTAGAAATCACCCAAATTTCCCTTAACAGATGCATGGATCAAAAAGCTGTGGTGCATACAAACAATGGAGTATCACATGTTCCAAAAATGCAGTGGTGAACTCATGAAGCACATTGCTTCATGAGAGCAGCTGGTGAAAATAGTGCTAAGTGAAGTCAGACAAGCACAAGAGGACAAGTACACTGAGATGAATTATGGGGGAAGAGGGTCATAGAGAGGAGACCCAATGTCCATCTGTAGGCAATTGGACATCCCCTCATAGAGGGGTCACAGGGAAGAGATGAGCCTGTCAGGGTCCAGAAGAGCAGTGAAGGAACACATAACTTTCCTTTGGCTGTTTTGTGCTTCCTGCATGCCACTATCATGACCTCAATTTTACCTTAAAATCAAATTAGTCCAGAGCATGTACATTGCTGCAGAAAAGAGCCTGCCACACAGGGAATCCAGAATAGACAGACCCCTCAGAACCAACAAGAGAGTAGAAATACCAGGAGGATTAGAGGAGGATGTGGGGCAGAATGGGGAATTGATCACCAGCGGGTAGAATAATGGAAAAGTAAGTGAGGGGTGATGGAGGACAATGTAACATATGGGGAAAAATCTATAACTTCTCAAAGGTTCATGAAGAAGGATGGACTGGGGAGGTAGAGGGAAGAAATGGGGAGCTGATAGTAGGGACTCAAGTGGGGAAAGAATGCTTTCATGGCTTAGCCCCGGTGGCATAGTGGTTGAGTGGGACTGCAGCCCATTGGCTTGGTGATTCAAATCCAGCAGCAGCTCTATGGAAGCAAGACTGGGTAGCTCCCACGACCACCAGAAGGCAGTGATGCCCTCCTCCCCCCCAAAACGAATGCTTTGAAAATGATGATGGTTGATTGGTGCCAGCTCTTCCCTGAAAGCTTTATAGAATTCCTCTGTGAAGCCATCTGGTACAGGAGCTTTTTTTGTTGGTAGCTTCTTGATAAGCATATCTATTTCTTCTCTTGTTAATTATTTATTTAGGTTTATTTATTACTCTCTATCTGGAACAGTCTGGGGAAAGATTGCTTTTCCAGGTATTTTTCCATGGCATCCCCCTTGTTGAACTAATTAAAGTAGAGCCTTTCATAGTATGTTGTGATTATCCTTTTAATCTCAGTAGGGTCTGTTGTGATTACCCGTTTCAATCCTCATCCTGTCTATTGTTGCATGTTCTTTCCTTTCTTTGATTAGTTTTGCTCAAGGTGTGTCGATTCTATTGATCTTTTCAAAGAACCAGCCCTTTGCTATATTGATCTTCTGCATTGTTCTTTTATATTCCCTTTGGCTCAAGTCTGTCCTGATTTTTATTATTTCTTTTCTTCTGCTGTTGGAGGGATTATTCTGACGACTCTCTTCTAATTGTTGGAATTTTAATGACAGCGTATCTGTCATGAGTCTGTCTTCCTTTTTCATATTAGCACTTATTGCAATCAAGCTACCTCTAATGACTACTTTCACCATATCCCAAAAGTGTTTTTATTCTCATTAGCTTCTAGAAATTTTTAAATCTCCCCTCTGACAAAACTGTCTGTACCCATTCATGCCAAAGAAGCTCATTATTCAACCTCCAACTTTTTGTCTTTGCTTTACTGGTTGTTCTTTCATTGATCTCCAGCTCTACGGCATGTCGATCAGAAAAGGACATCTGTATAATCTCTATCTGTTTGTAATTACTTAGGCTTCACTTGTGACCCACCATGTGGTCTACCTTCAAAAATGTGCCATGAGGACTTGAGAAATATGTGCATTTTTCTGCATTTGGATGAGAAACTCTAAATATATATCTATCAGATCTAGTTGCCTAATTGTATTGTTTAGTTATATAGTCTCTTTGCTAAGCTTCCTTCCAAATGATCTATCTTTCTCTGAAAGTGGTGTATTAAAGTGGTCTATAATTCTTGAGTCTGTGACATGTTTCTTTATGTCCTGGATGGCCTGTTGATGAATCTCACGGGTCTCTCATTTGGCACACATATGTTTATTATGCTCACAGGTTCCTGGTGAAGTGTTCCTTTGAGCATTAGAAAGTGTCCTTCTTTATATCTCTTTATGGTTTGAACCTTGAGATCAGTTTTTTCTGAGATTAGGATTAGGACTGCTACTCTTTTTGAGTCACAATTTGCCAGATATATCCTTCTCTAGCCTTTTATTTTTCGTTTATTCTTGTCTGTGATCTTAAGATGTATTTTCTGCAGGCAACAGATTCATGGTTTTTTGCTGAGTCAGTCTGAGAGGCATTTTATTTTGATGAAGGAGTTGAGGCCGATTACATTTATAGTTATTATCCCAACCTGTGGGTTCATTGGTGACATCTTGTGCCTTTTGATTTGGGTGATTTTCTATCACCTTTTTAAATTGCTGTTCTGTGTTTTTGTTTGGGGCTTCTTGTTGCCATGTTTTCCTACTGCAACCATATTTTCTATGAGATTGGTATTGGTTTGTTGGCTTCTGGATGGATTTAGGCTGTATGATGTTCTCCTGCTTGTGCTTAGTAGATGTTGCCCTTCTGTCTATAGTGAGTCAGCAAGGATCTTCCTCAAGGTTGGGTGTCTCACAGCATAAGGTTTTCCTTGTCCTGGAAAACCCTCATCTCTCCTATTTTGATAGATAATTTTGCAGAGTAGAGATTCTAGGAAAACCATTGCCTTCTTTCAGCTTCTGGAAGATGTTAGTCCATTCTCTTCTTTTCATTTTTTCTGTTGCTAGGTCTGCACATATTCTAAACTAAGAACCTTTGTATGTGTCTATCTTCCTTTCTCTTGCTGCTGTTAGGATTATCTCTTTTCCCTCAAAGTTGGATAATTTAATTTTAATATGCTCTGGTGAGTTCTTCTTGAGGTTTAGTCTACTTGGCATCCTCTCTGCTTCCTCTATGACTGACTGATTCTCATTCATTAGGGTGTGTCTTGTTCAGGTAGGCCAATAATTTGCATGTTGTTCCTTTTTATAGCATCAGTCATTGATCTCAGGTTTTCTTCCACCTCTTTTATAATCGTATTTGATTGCCTTTCCCTTTTGCTGACGTCTGCTTGATCTTCAAGATCACTGATATGGCTCTCAGTCTCCTCTTTTCTATTCCTGAGATCAATGATCTTGGGTGAAGCTTCAGCTACCTCCTCTATTAGTTCCTGTATTTCCCTTTGGTGCATGGACTTCATGCCCTATATCACTGCATCTTTACTCTGTATAATTTCCCTCATTCCTTTATTACTCCATACAGCCTTCTGAAAATTTCTTTTGTGACAGGTCCATGTCAGATTCTTTTGTGAGTGTCATTATATCTATCGATGATGTTTTTCTTTCTTGTTTACTTATTGGGAGTGATGTGATGTGGTTTTGTTTATGTAATTATTTTTAAGAGTGGGTGCCATATTCCTAGGAGAACAAGGGACCTTGCCTATTCTCACAGTGTGATTTGTAATGGTATTTACAATGGTTACCTTGGTCTACTATGGAAGTAGTTGCAGCTTCTGTGTAGGTAGATGCTGATGTACTCAAAATCTGTAGTAGTAAGAATTGGTGGGCATCATTGTGGACTGCTAAGGGGGACTCAATTTAATTGAAGGATAATTCTGGTGCATTGGTAGGGCTCTACAAGGTCTCTCGGTGGGTGTCAGTGTTGATTGGAGCTAAAGCTTTGTGACCCGCCCTGGGTTGGGGAAGCTTCCAGTATTGGGTTGCTAGTCCCCTGTATTTCCAGCCCCACACTAGGTTTGAGGGGAGGCTGTCCTCTGGGCCTGGTATGTACTCTCCACTGTGTACCTCGCTCGCTGTGTGTACCTGCAAAAACCCAGTCCACATCTGTGGGTGATACCTTGAGACTGGCCTATAAGGCCCTGGCTTGCAAGATGGGTGTTGGATTTGCATGGTTGGAACCATGCTCTACTTTCCACAGCTCCAAGCAAGTTCACCTTGCAGGGCCTATTAGGCCCTGTCCATCTCTCAGACACCCCTGCGGTGGCAAGAGTGGCACTAGCATGTGGATGCAGTGACTGTAGGTGGCAAGTTTTAAGAGTCCTATTGGCAGTGGCTACTTTTCCCTATCTCTGGTGAGTTAGCACTGCTGAGCCTGAAAGACCCAGGTATATGCCTCAGACTCCTGACACTAAAGCGTGACTGGCATGTGGTGTGCCTGCAAGGGCCAACTCTAGTGGTTGCAAAAGGCATGCTTGCAAGTCCAGTTCCCAATATCTGCTTGTGCCAGCTAGAGGCAAGATCATGCCACAAACCCTGTAGACAATCATAGGCAGAGCTGTGTGACTTGCCTGCCCAGCTAGACAAAGCTTCCCACAGCACTCGTGGGTCCTGGCAAGAACCCTTGTGTTCATCTGGGTAGACTAGAGAAATAAATTCATAGACACACATATAGATATAAGGGTAAGGTTTATATACAATAGGAATGGAACATTGAGAAAGCATCCCAACCCAGTCCAGTTCAAAGTCATAATTCTGATATGCCCATATGCCCGAAACCAGTCTATAAATTGTTCTTCCAACTCATGAAGTCACAGGCCAGTGGGTGCAGAATTCTGGAGCTGGCAGGGGTCTCCACATAACTTCTCTAGCTTCAGAGGTCTGATTCCATCAGGGTAAGACTGTGTGGCTTGTCCTCCCGCTCCTCCAGCCCCTCAGATGCTGCCATCTTGACTTGTCCATAGTTTGTCATCTCGGAGACTGACTCCCAACAACTGGGGAGATGGCCTCTCATCTCCATGAGGGATATCATGAGATTTCCCAGAAGTCTCAGGAGAAAGCTGTGTCCACACAGAGGCCTCATTGTCTACTCAATGGCTATCTCCAGATTAACAGTCTAGACTTGACCCCTACTTCGCAATCATGAAGTTGACATCTTGAATACATGACCACCACAGACCACCCCTTGTTAATTTCACACTTTTTCATAACTCTGTTACCATATGTAACTTTCAAATAAACAATAATAAAAACACACCTATACTTAAGGGTATAAAATTAAAATGGATACAATTCAACATGTGTTACCATCATTTAAAAATAACATTTTGTAAGTGAACAAAGCAAACAAAAAATATCCTATGAATTACAATTGAAGTTACATTATATCTACACCTTGATGATATAATCCTATGAATATTTATCACCCCACCTATGAGAGTTTGTAAGTCAATCACCTCATGCCTTTATCCCCCCGTTTAGGGTATCTAATTTCTGTATTGCACACTTACACCAACCCAGTGCTCTGAGTAAAAAAGCATATATTTCAAAGTGAAGAATTTTCATTCCAGTTGGAACCTTGTGAAATGTGCATCCATTAGCAAAGTCAAATCAGGACAGGCCATCCATAAAGTCAGCAGCGATATGCACCAACTCACAGACTCAAATCGCTTCTCTTCCCCTGGCTGCAGTCTGGTCATCTCAATGTGGGCTGTCTCAGTTAGCCTCACCAGGGTATCCATTGGTCACATTCCCTTTAGACCATGATCCCATCACAAATTCCCAAAAAGCCCAGCCCTCTCATGCTAGGTCATGAACTTCAGATCAGTCAACATGCTCTCGTTTTCCCTATTTCTTGTGTACCAAGTCCATGGCTGTCAGTGGCTAAACTCAACCTGTCTCTTTATTGCTGCATTTCTTCTACTTCTACTGACAAGTACTAAATCTGGGTGGTCACTTTACAAGCATTTCAGCCTGCCACAGGTTTCCTTTAACATTCTGTCCCAGAAAGGAGTTATCTTCAGAGTTCCAGATTGCTTAGTTTCTGAAAATAATCATTAGCCAAGATTTCCCAAGGAAACAGACTTCATCTTTCTTCAGTCAATATGACCTTCTTTCAGAATGCTAATATCCTGAGTACTCCAAAACACTGGGTGGGTCTAATCTCTTCACAGATATCTTTCTAGGTGTGGTCTAAACCCATCTAAGGACAAGGTGGAGTTAATCTCTTCAGAAATGTCTTTGAAGCTGAGTCCTAAACCCATCTAGAGGTCAATGTTTGGCTTGAGGCAACTGGATTTACAAAGTCACTTTTCATGCTTCCCAATACACATTTCTATCCATCCTTATCTCTATAATAATAGGCATAAGAAATCAGTATAAACAGCATAGAGTCAGAAGCTGGACTTAATTCTTAAAACAGTCAAGGTCAATACTTAATAAGTTTATCTATACCATTATCTATACTACTCTATTTACACAAAACACATGGAATTGAGTCTCTGAAGCCATCAAAACAGATCCATGCTTTTGGTGAGGCATTCTAACCTTCTTAACCTTTGTCCTTGAGCAACATAGGTTCTGAGACATTCTAATGGTGGTTTTTACCCCTAAGCTCATGATATACATTAATAACATTAATTTTTACCATTTTACATAGGAATAATCAAAGACAGCATCCAAACAAAATAATCAAAACTTTAACTTCCCATATTGTTTCCAGAAAATAACTCAGTAAACTGCAAGGACATATCTGACTTCTGGCTAGCCAAAGAAGTAACAATACCATGAGGCAGAACATCTACTTTCCATCTTTATGATTTGTTTCTCTAGTACCCCACTCTCGGTACCAAATTGTGTTAGTCTGGGTAGACTAGAGAAACAAATTCATAGACATACATATGGATAGAAGGGTAAAGTTTATATACAATAGGAATGGAATTTTGAGAAAGCATCCCAACCTGATAATAACCCATATGCCCAATACCAGTCTATAAAGTTGCCTTCCAACTCACAAAGTGAAAGGCCAGTAGGTGGAGAGTCCCGGCGCTGGCAGGGGTCTCCCCATGACTCCTCACTTCCAGAGCTCAGGGTCCATCAAGAGAGGTAGAGGCTTAGTGCTGGCAGGTGTCTCCATGCTGGCAGGGATCTCCACGTGGCTTCTCCAGCTTCAGAGGTCTGGATCCATCAGGGTAAGGCCGTATGGCTTCTCCTCTGGCTCCTCCAGGCCCGCGGACACTGCCATATTGACTTGTCAACAGTTCGTCGTCTCAGAGACTGACTCCCAACAACTGGGAGATGGCCTCTCATCTCCACAAGGGAAATATCACGAGATTTCTCAGAAGTCTCAGGAGAAAGCTATGCCCTCACAGAGGTCTCATTGGCTATTCAATGGCTATCTCCTTATTAAGAAGCTAGACTCCACCTCAACATCTCAATCATGAAATTGACATCTCGAATACATGGCAGCCACACTCCTTTCCTTCAGAAACCAGCCCAGCTCATTCTGTGGCCCCAGTTGCCACCAGACAAACAGCGCATATTGTATGACTTAGACACGTCCACTTTCTGGTGAAAACCCGGCTAGTTCCACATAGGCCACTGCTCCTCGCGAGGCAAAGCAGCATGCACTGTGCTGGCCAAGTCTTTGAGCCAGTGAAAATCCGTCTAATCCGGGGAAGTCTGTGCTGCAAAGCCAATCGCTGCCACACAAAAGGGGTCTCACACACCCTGTTCTCCTATGGAGAAATAGGCTCGATTGTGTGCAGACCCCAAATGATCCTAGGGAAGCAGCAGGCAGCTATACAGCGACCAGGTATTCCTGTTAGCTAGTCCACGTGGCTGATCGTCACCGCACAAAAGC